>CAADRB010000059.1:1331135-1369212 GCA_900708905.1 Hymenolepis diminuta | reverse complement strand
AATTCTAATGCAATTCCGATTCCGTTTCCTCCTTCATACAAGAAAATAATTTTGTTTTCATTTATTTAAATGAGCTCACAGAAAGATAGAGAAAAAAGGAGAGAATAAAGAGGTCGCATTAAAGAAAAAGGAGATAAAGAAATTAAAGATAGATGGAGAGAAAAGTAAAAGAAAAACAGAAAGAATGTGTGTACCTCATTTTTCCTCGGGCTCAAAGGAGGTTGGCTAATTAGGAAGTTGACGACTTCGGACGGTCGGTTGGTTCAATGAATGGACATAGTGGAGAGAATTTCAGAGGCATCGACCACAACATAACATACACACACACTTCCAAATAAATATCCAACGAAGATACTTCCTCATATTTCATTCCGTCATCATTCATCAGTTGAGAGAGGGATGAAGGATTCGCTCCATTGTTTCAACAAAGAAGATTAGCGACAGAGGAAAGGCCAATTCAGATCAACAAACAAACACCGCCACTACCTCAAAATGGAAGGCAAAGAATAAGGAGATCTGTCAACAGAGGTTCAACATGTCATCAGCAGAAAGACTAAGCCAGCGTCTTTCTTTCATCGAGTACATTTCCGGGTGAAATAAATACCATCAGAATATATGAAGAGAGGGGAACAAGAAAGAGCAAAAGCGTATGATAACAGTTGTCATTTTTAATCACACAATATACAAACCGCTGTTGATAAAAATAAAGTCCGGGACAAACACACGAAAAAGGGAGAAAGAGCAAGAAATATATCAAGGGGAAAAGAGAATTTCAGGGCGGCAGCGGCGGCGTCTCATCTATAGCTGCCGCTATTTGATGAGCGGCCAAGACGTCCAGAATTCGAAGAAGAGGTGTTCGACGTGGGATTTGCGGCTGTGACGGATGTGGAATTTCGAGGAGAGGAGGAAGCAGAAGAGTTTGGAGATCGATGACGGTGATCCAGGCTCACTCCACCACCACTTCCAGGACTGCTAGATGCCTCCTGGGCATTAGCAGATAATTTACGATGACGATGATGATGTTGCGATGACGAAGACGTGCTAGAAGCCCGTTCACCATTTGCTCCACTGTTTTGTTGTGGTGTCTGGGGTTGGGGCTGATGTTTTGTGGAGCCTGTGGAACACAATGAAGGCGAAATACGAGAACGATTCGAGGAAGAATTCCCCGTTGCTGCTGTGCTGGGGGCAGCGGTTGAACCGGTTGAAGTTGCTGAATGGTCATGTCGTGGTGGCATTCTCTCGTTGATCAAATCAATCGCTTTAGCCTCCTCAAATGATGTGATCTTATGATATGGTGCTACTCCGCACAAAGCTGTAAAATACGGAAACAACACATTTCATTATATTTGGACCCTAATAGTTAACTGAACTACTACTAATATCATTTCAGCGACCATTTCCGACATGAATTTTAAGTAAGCCATCCAGGGTTCGATTTCCTCTAAGATTAATCAATTTACTCACAATGGAACTGGATTTAAAGAAGTTTCACACAGTTTCAGTTCTTTAAAATCCCTTTAGCTGTAAATTTAGCGACTCAATTCAAATACCTGACTTCTGAATGATGATGTACAATTAAGTCCCAACTTTGACCATTTGGACCTGGATGTGTTTCCTTCTACCATTTTTTCGATATCTAAGGCAGGTAATAGTAATCAGGATCGCAGGTATTACTTAAGACGTTTCAGATTTCGAATGATTACAACCATATTTTAAATATAAACTGGCGATTACAAATCACTCCTCTTTGGAAATGGAAGACAGGGTGTTACTGATCGATTTCTCATTGATATATTTTCAACAACCGAACACAGATACTACTGATAACATCTCTGCAATCGACTTCTTGCTGCAAGCAACAAATTATAGGCTGCTAAATTTGACCTAACCAGTAGAAGTTACCTCTAGCTGGACAATCTGCAGGACAAGACTGTGATTTATTTCTATCCCTGAACGTGACCTTCACCCTGGACAAATTTGCATACGAGAGGGAATAAAATCGTGCAGTGTTGAAAGGAAGTTCTTTTTTCGTACTTCTCTCGCTCTCCAACAAGCAGTAGGGTAGTCGTCATAAGCAAGCAAGCAAGCTTTCTAGATGACGAGAGAAGTGACAAATTTGACAAATGGAGGAAGACTAAGCTATCATTTTCTTTAACTCCCTCTCCTTACAGTAAAAGTACAAATCCGGAAGTGTCGTGATAAAAGAACCAATTTGTGGCTAACTTAATCCCCACACCTTTAAATATGATACACTTACTACTTCTCCCCAGTAACTTATTCGTACATTCATCTTAATGGGGAGCGGATACAGAGGTGGATAGAGAGGATAGGTTAACCGGAATATCTAACTTTTAGACACAGAATCCTAGAGGATAGCATTAACGAAACAAATTCAAAACAAGAAATTTTGAATTAGAATATTCTAGAGCCAGAGTGGATGAGCAATATAAAACTAACAATAGGTAACCGCGATAAATTATTACGTTTCCATGAACATGTATAAGCGCGCTGTGATTAACATTATTGCAATTTTATTCCCTACTTACGCTGAATCATTGCCCTCACTTGCTCATCGATTTTTTACTTGTTTCTGTCTCTTCCACTTAATCTTGTATATGTCGCAACCATCAACCTTTAGGTGGTTAAATAACATATCCCCAATATCTACCACTCGAATTCTGAGCTATATTAAACTAAAGTCACTTTTCAATTTACTAATTGTAAGACCATCAACTCTCTTAATAAGAGCATTCTGGAACTACCTCTTCTTGCTTCCTATCTTTTGGTAGTGGAATTCGTGCAGTCGGCAAGGGTTATAGTTGTTGCGCGTCGGTGGCGCATTGGTCATCGTGATAGCCTGTCATGTCAGAGGTCACAGGTTTGACTCCCATCGATAAGCACCCAGTAAGCGGAATGGCCGACCACATTGATTAAGTCTGGCTAGCACAGCCAGTGACAGAAATCAAGGAGGTTCCATTACGCCACTCTTTACCCAAGATAATTGTTGAAAAATGCTTTCTAAATGGACTTGGGAGTTAACCAATTAGTTAATTAGTGGTCTCTAAACTAGAACCTCTCTCCCTACAAAAATAAACACCTTAAACAACATATTGTACAAGCCAACTCAAGGCACCTTAATTCAAGATATTGAAAGAGGGCACTTTGTTAAAGTTCGAATTTACCCCTTGTTCAGTATTCATTTAAAATTTATAAAATATACATTTCCAATTATTTTCAGGTTTATTAGTAGAATTGCCCAAAGGTCTCAGACCTGCACTTTCAGGAAGAAGCAAGCATTTTTTCCCATTGAGAAACTGGTATTCTATAATCCATTATTAATTAGAGCCCCCAGTTATTCCAATTACTGATTAGAAAGGTATCAATTCTGGAATTTCCGGAATGGCATATATTAAAGACACTTCGAAACTAACAGTGTACATGGAATATTAAGCAAACACATCTGCCATTTATTTACTTATCTTCAACAGAGATATCAAAATGAGCGTTGAAAAGTACTACGGATATGAGATTTAAGGAAACCTATGGCGTTTGACTCCCGATTTCGGGTTTCTAATGAGTGTTTACAAAAAATTGCTTTATAATGATCTTATAAACGATCCCATAATCACGTAAAAAGCTAATATTCTGATATTAAGAATAAGAGAACGACACATACCCGTTAGAAGAGTATCCCGACCACCAGATAGAGCTCCAAACGGAAGCATTCCATTCGGCGTCAGACCCTTCAACTCTAGTACACTTTCGCTCTCCTCTCTATAAGGGGAAAAAGTTAGAAAACAGATAGATAGAATTCAGATGGCATCCAAAAGCTATTCGTCTTTATTCAGAAAGTCAGTCGCAATCCTCCTCATTTAACGTCTTTAAACGTAGAAATTAACACGGACTAATCTAACGTCCTCTACTAGCGATAAACATTTTATTTTGACATTATTAATGAATAATTTTTCGCCCATATTTTGCTGTTATAGAACTGTTGTTGTTTTGCTGACAAAGCCACGTCAGTTATAGATTGTCAACCTTGGGCAAAAGTTATCTAATTTCCTCATGATATGTCACTGGGTGACATTCATCGTCGTTGTAGTCGAAAAAGGATGTTGTTCGCTAATAAAACGTATGACAAATGACAACTGAATTAAACAAAAAACATTTATCTTACATAACGTCCATATGAAAAAGTTAAATATGAGCGAATATTTCTGTTGATTTTTAAAAAAAGGCGACCCATTTGACCAAAGTAAACTTCACAGATGTAGCCGTCAAATAAATTGCCATAAACTCGAGACCAGAACGCTATTTTGGATGTATTTTCCAATTAGACTACTAAGTACAACTTCTGATTTAAAAGCAAAGTATATGAACTCATAATTAAAAAATCAGCATACACCTTAGAAACTTAACTTTTGAATAATCTTGACGTCAAACAAATATATCTCTCTTATTTATAACTGAATGACACAGCATTAAAGCATGCTTTTTATGTGAATGGTCATTTATTTGTCTTTCTGCTGGAGTATGTCATAGAGACAAAAGGTAAAACACGCTTGACAAAAAATTAGAAAACAAAACTTCTCTTAAAAACTTCAGCCATGGTATAAATTTGCAATAAATTACCCCTGCAGGAGAGTTTGCGAGATGAAACAGAGTAAATTCCGCTTTGAAATGCAGGAACTAATAATAGGAACGGAACGAAGACTTTCAGACTAAATTAAGAAACTGCCATGATGCAATAAGCATACCTATGGAACTATTCAGAAAGGAAGTTGGAGGGAAGATCGATACTGCTCGATATTGTACGCGCATTTAGACCGATCAGAACCTGGATAGGGTTCGAATAGCAACTGAGAATGTTAAAGTAAAAAGAGCGATTGGTCTTCAACGATTTGTAGCAGCTTATTTTGTATCCATAGCAAGATGGAGCTAATTTCATTAGTATTCACTTAATGTCCTACTATATATTTTTTATAAATTCTTCCCACTACAAGATTATGATTACTACTCAAAGGAAAGCTCAGTATTCAAACTGCTATACACTCAATCCGTCATAAAATTAAAAGCTCAAACGCTTCTTTCCATGAATTTAATAGGGATATGTATGCAACAAGAACGTACACTAAGAATGTATTCGTAAGTTTATCCCTTACATACCAAACTATCGATTATTGGGTTCCTACGCTCTGATTTGAATATGAAAGACTATGAGCGGAGACTCTATAGCTGCCAGTATTGGTCGACCAGCCAAACATTTGTCACATGCTCAATTCTATATAAGTATATTTATTTTCCCAATAGAGAAACCGTGGTTTGAGGAGTAGTTGTAGCTTAATAGAATGACAACTGAGTGTTCAGAAATTTCTTTTAATGCCAATAAGTCCGTGAATTTAATAGAGATAGTTAAAATAATAAAGCAGGAAAAAGGCCACATTATTAAGACGATATAATAGTTTAATAACTTTGTATAAATGGAAATTGATCGGTCATCTGGCTGATCAGTAATGTAGCAGTGACGGGACTTCACGTCCAACCATGAGCACGTAAGAACAGCAGTGAAATAACCCAGTACCCTAGGAACGAATTACATCCACAAAATTGTATGAATTTTGTTCAGAGCACTGAGAAAATTCAATTCTCCTTTTTACCAACTATATTCATCCTCTCGATTAATATAGCTAGGACAATAAGTATTTAATCCCAAGCCCATTAAAAAATAATAATTTGCTACCCTCATACTAGTCGAAGGATTTGTATCATAGGGCATCAAAGTTAAGAAGTCCTTTCAATAGACCAGTATTTACTAGTATTCTTAGCCAAGCCCTTCACTGGATGTGCTACAGTACGTATCAAACATGTGATCCTTGACCGTTACACCATCATCCGTACATTTATGGAATTGATGCCTTCAACGTGACTAATTTATTACATAACGAATCTTTTAGCAATACTGATGTACGTCGACTAATTGACGACTATTATTATTGATCACAAATAAAGAGATAAATATGTAATATTTCCTCAATAGAAAATGGAAAAGATGCTGAATCTTTCGTTTAATATCCGGGTCCCAATCTAAATATACATTCAGAAAATGCACCTAAGGTGCATTTTATAGCTGAAAATTAACAATTCTATCCCCATAAGACTGAGGTAATTAAAATGAACTTCAAGAAATTCAAATTGAAATAATTTTAAAAAATAATGTTGCTAATCGATTCCTTATAATGAAACAAAGCGGGACGGGCATTGCCTATTTCACATTCAAGATAACTACAACGAAAAAACGTCCATTGTTTTCAACCTTGACCCAATTTCTCCCCCCGCGTACAACCATCAAAAGAGGATAGAAAAATACCTTCTCATCAAATAAATTATTCATTCTCTGGACAGAAAATTAACTCCATACTACTACTACTACTGCTATCAAAATCGATCAGCGGTAGCAGCGCCACACGATTCCACAAAAAAGGTACCAATTAGCGTACAGGTGACATTTTATTGGCCGGTTATACGCACCAATCACGTGAACATCCAAATTAAAAACGCGCACAAAATAAACGCCACTTTTTGTGGTGACAATGAAGGAAGCAGCAGTAATAACAAGAGAGAAAAAAAAGTGATAAAAAGTAAAACACAAACCTTAGGACAGTGAAGACACGTGCCATCTTGCCAATCGCCCGAATCTTGTTTCTGATGACCTCTTTTCGCGCCGCTACTGTTCCACCTGATTCGCAGAAAAAGAGGAAAGGGAAGAAAAGAAAAAATACACAATCAACAAAATCAGGATAAAAATGGGCAAAACAGAAATGGCCACACAAAGAGGGAGAGGGACAAATGTATGTATAAAAGCGTGAAATATAGGCAATGAGAGTGGGAAGGAGACCGGTTAATAAAAGCTGATAAATTAAAAAATTAAACTTGAACAATATTGATTAAGAAAGCACACATAAACACCATGGATATAGTGTAAAAGCGAAACAACTGACAAGAATAAAACAAAACACACGCGAATACAAAGACAATAAGCGGTTTGGATCAATTCTCTGAAAGCTCGAAGCTTAACATTTTATATAAATTCACAACCCACATAAGGTACCATTTTCAATGGAGCCATCAAAGCTGTTATAGATAGATAATAACGCATCTGCACATATTTACATCATATTTATTCTTCCTTTTAAATGTAGAGAGAGAGATGGAGATAGGAAAACCAGTGGGATATAATTTTTGATTGTAAACAATTTGCAACTTCCGGTTGGATAAACATGAAGAGGACTATACATCTGCACCGGTATGCGCTTTAAATTAGTCATTAAGTTATTCCTGCCAAATTAGCTCCTCTCTATCAACTTGACCGAAAAATAGCATATGATAATATGCCGAGAAAATTAGAAATTTCATTAAGGATACATATCTGACGGCATCCACTTCGAATCCAACCCTCTTATCCTCATGTAGACCTTTAATAAACTGTTTCAGAGACTACAACATCGATGCGAAAAACATGTCAATCGTTAAGTTACATAGAAATAAGACCGTAAAACACAAAATTCTCAACTGATAACTGAAATTAGTATTATGAAATTACAACTATATTATTTAATTAATTGGATTGTTGTCCTTCTATGCATAATACACTTGAAATATTGTGCGGGCAATCCCATAGATCTGGTCAAACAGCTACTTTTGTCCCAGTAGTGCAAAACGAATCCAACTGGAATTGGGAGATTCCTACCCATTCGGGGCATCTACTCCTTCTTAAGTTCTACAAAAGACGAGATCCAAACTGTATTTCAGGCGTGCCATAACCCAATCAATTAATGCATTGGCAGTTAATTCGCTCTTTACCAGAGGTTGCATACTACTTAAATAAGTTAGAATATTCAGATGAGAATATCCTTCTCATTTAGGGAATATCCTTTTCCCAGACAAGTAAGGAATAGCAATACCTTCGACAGAGAGTACCTGATGTTTGCATAGCTAATTACATCCCCATAAATAAAATACTCCCTTCCATCATCAATAAGCCGACAAAGAGTACTACTCAACTGTAAAACAAACACAAGCAAAGATCAGGGGTGTGTATGTGAGATGGGAACACACATGCACAGCAAACATAGATTGAATAAGATAGATATATAAATAATAAGCCGAAGATTAAGGTGCTTGTGGTGAAAACTTAGAGGTGAAGGAAAGGGACAGAGTAAACTCACCTTCTGTAAACACCAAATGAGAACAAAACAATTAGCATAAGGGTTTGGTCATCAAACTTTCTAACCAATGAATTAACAAAAAAAAACATTCTAAATCAACTTAATAACCTACCAAGACGGCAAGTTTACTCAAACCCAAATATTAGTCATCAAAGAGGGTGACGGTTAAGTTCTGACGGCCGCGATCTTGACTCTTCAATGACCGGTATAATAATCTAAGAGCTATCGACAAATGACATTAGATGGTAGACAAAACTAGTGTAACCCTATTACCTGCTCTAATTTGTAAATAGTGGAAAAGAACCGAGCTTACTGGGATATAAGTGGGTTATATTCACCAATTCATGAACAGAATGTAGTAAAGTTCGGAACAAGAGTTGTTTTTATTTATTATGGCTGCAGGACAAAGATTAATGATGAATAGGGCGGTTGGATGGGGAATGAGCGCGAGCTAGAGCACGCTAGAAAAAACACAAAGGCCAGGCGCAAGAACCGCATGTGGGAGAAGCACACGCCGATGAGTTTGAGGATCAATGAGCCAAAAGTAAGGCCAAATAAATAGGAGTGGCAGCCAGAGAGAGAGGGATATGAACTGAGCTGAGCTTAGCCTAGCCAAGTCGAGCGGGTGAGCGCATTAGATAGGAGAAATAGGGATGGATTAGGGTAGGGAAATAGAGGGTATTATAGGGGGCCGAATGACTTGGGTTCGACCCACATTCCCTCTTACCTTGAGAATTCGGGATCGCTCCTACTTGTGGCACTAAGAGAGGGACACACACAAACACAAACCTCAGAAGAATAGCCCAACAAGAAATTACATACATATTTGGTGTTTGCTATACGTATCTTTGATACAACTAACAAAGAGAAACTCACCTTCAAATGTGTCATCTGCATCTGAGAGTAATTCGTCGTCGGAACAGATTTTCAACACGTTAACCAGCATCTCCGTAACTAAAATGACAGAAAAATATTAGTTCAATCATGACTATATGCTACTTATATAATATGATTTAAGTATACTAATTTGCAATTTCAGATGAACTATTCTTTTCTGAGTTAAGAATTAAATTAAGTTCGCAACTGTAGAAACTAACTTCCGAAGAGACTTTAAATGAGATGGTAATCTAATTTCTCAGTTAAATAGCAGGCTATTAACTAACTGTTCATTCAGGTAATGTTCCACATAATAGATCAAACGACTTGGTAAACGCCCTAAACCATGACCACATTTATCAAAAAAGTGTTGTAGAATAAATTCCTAACAGTCCCCCAATCCTGCCTCCCCCTTTTTAATGACAAATATAAAATAAGAGCTGGAATAAAAAAGAACGTACGGGGATTTGGAAGGAGAACCAGGAAAAAATAAATGGCCAATAAAAGATGGAAAGTCAATTATATTATTACGCGGGCGCAAAACGCGACAACTAATTATCTTCCCTCTCGTTCTCTTAATCCCCCCAATAAATTTGCTCACTTGCTTTTGCTTTCTATCTGCATGTGAGTTTCGTGCTAGTGTTATTTCAACAAATAAGTGACCTCTTCCATTTCATCAACTTTAAGAAAATACCAAACAAATGCGTTGAGGGAAAAATACAAAAATGGGTTATTAAAATGGCGCAAAAGTAATGCATTCACATAAACAATAGGCTTAGACAATTTGCTGAGGCTTAGAGGAAGTCATTTACTGTGAATGTAATTGTGCATAATTAAGCATTTAACGTTAGTAGCTTCTGATAGATTGATACATAAGATTTTAAATTTAAAGCGTACTCACCTTGAGTGAACACAACTTACGGAGCTCTAATAACTTAAAATTTTTAGCTATAGCATTTCTGCTACAATGAAACTGTAAGCTACCAACTATCATCTAAGAACATTCTCCCTTCTCAACTATTTGTAGAAAAATCGAATTGAAGTGGGAAGACTGACCACAATTAAAAAAGTTCAATAAGCAGTGGATAACGTAAACAAGCTATAGCTGCGATCCAGAGGACGATTCGTACATTTTTTGTTTAGGAACGTGAGATATCCATTTCATAAATATCACACAACCCAAATTAAGACTATTTGATATCATGTCGTTGTTCTCAGATCTCTTTGACCCCCTCACTTTAGCGTTCATTGAATTTTGTCTATCGATTTCAGTTGCTTCCGCAAATAAAAATTGTAATTTACTGCATTACTGTGGGTAATAATAAAGAGCTTAGATTGACTGTTACATGGATGCATCAGCGAAATTAAGCAATCGAGAAGTGAAATAGATGGGGTTATTATTTAATAAAGGGTATAAAATGAACGAATATCGGGTAAGCTGATTAATAATGGGATTAATGCTGTTTAGATCGATAGATGAAGAGAAACACAGAAAGTATATAAACTAAATGACTGCGTTTGTATTTATATGTATTACTAGGGTCCACCTTGAATGAACTCTAAGCTCCGAAATCATGTTAGTTTATGTCATCCAGCTATTTGATGAACTGTATCTGAAGCGGTTAACGGACCATTCAAATTAATAAACTGGTCAATAAGCTCTGGATGAAAACGAGGATAAACTGTGATATTTGGATATTGAAACATCAGGATGTGAAGCTGTGGATTACACCCAAGAAAGAAGCTTAGAACCTGAATGCAAATGTAAAATTAATATAAAACTCTTTTGTCCAGATTTTAAACTCTGCTTCCCGTTAACCTATGTGCATTACTTTTTATTCTCTGGAATGGAAAAAATGTGAAGACTTTTGTCTTGCTGCGGGCTTGTAACAACTAGCCCCTCGTCCCCGCCCCCACCCCCCAACTATGAAGATGAGACAGATATTACCATTCGCATAAACTTTGCAATTCCAAATATACAGTTACTTCAAGAAAAAAACAAGATTGTGAAATACATGGCTACACTATGAACGTGATCACGTGCAGCTCTTTTCCCTGAAGTCTTCAAGTCTCTAACAAAACTTAACGCTTTTACACATACTCAGAGCAAGAAGCTTCTAAAACAGAGAAAAACCAGACACTGTTAAGAAATACTAACATCTTCAATAGGGGAAACAGAGAGCTAGTCGGAGATACAACGAGAGATACCGCGGATTAGGAACTCAGTAAGCAAAAAGCACAAATTCCTGGAGAAGAGCAAAAGGGGTTCAACTGAATGCTCCATATTCAATTCTCATTTTCTCCTCCCCTTTTATATTTCTATGCTTTCAACTAATAAACCCTCGGCTCCTTGATAAAACAACAGTTAGGACTAGGCGAAGAGATGAAATGTGAAAAAAGATAAGATCCCTTCTAAAAAGAACAATAATGGCGAGGCGACTAATAAAGAGTCCATAGGGAAAAATAGCGGTCAGACAAAATGCCAATGGAAGGGGGAATGAAGAGTGAAGCAAAGTCAGAGAGCCGAGAGAGCAAGAAATATTAGCGGTTTCGTATGTTATGAGTAGTTGGGAAAAGTAAAAACTACAGCTACGAAGCACACACAGCAGAGGGGATAAACAAAAAAACTGCAACCGCCTGTTTTGTTTAAACAACTCATACCACATTGCCGAATTGCGTCGTAAACGCAACACGTGCATTGAAGAGTTAAACATAAATCTCGCGTCTGCAGTCAGGTGCTCGAGACTGTTACCTAAATTCTGATATCAAATATGGCGCGCGATATTAAAATGATATCCAAATTCAATCGAACAAAATATTTCTCGTCACCCATATTGGGCAGAAAAGCAACTTTCTAAAATCTCCCGATAAATTAGCATTCGGTCATCCCAGCTTATTAAATTGGCAGTGATCTATCCAAAGCGATTGGTCAATGGATGTGCACTGATAGGTCTCAAACCTACGACCTCTGGCGTAAACGTTAAGATATAAAATATTAGAGAACCCAGTAAAACAATTTACCAGCAACAATAGTTTGGACAAATAAACGAGATACAATTGGGAACAAGGAAAAGTCAATCGTACTCAAGTCCCTACGTCTCAAAGTGAGTTTATCCTGTAACCTTGATACTCGTTATTACTGTGTAACCCAGTTCAGCTCGTAGATGAATTGTCAAATAAGCAACTTGATAAAATTCACTATTAAATTCTCACTATTTCTCAATCGTATTCCTTTCCCCGTTTCTTTCACACTGACTCAGAAGCGAAAGCAACTTTTAAAAACCAAATATTCCCGCAGTTCTAATTTATATAAACTGATAGCTATCTTTAGACATTTCTCTTGATACATGAACAAATTTAAAAGCAGGAGCAGTCTTTATCTCATCAGAAGGGCCATAATTGCTGCTTAGTGTAATTAAAGGAAAGAAAACGAGGCTAAAAAATAGAGAGGGTCAAAATATAGCAAAGGAGCTAAAGAAACAAAACGAGCTCTAGACGAGAGAATAGTCAATTATAGAGACAAGAGCAAGAAAAAAGACAGAAAATAAGAAATAGAAAAAATACGACAGATAAATGGGCTGATATCTAATTAGAAAAGATGACAGTTTAATTAAATAAACAAATATTGGATCATCCACAAATAAAAGTACTCCTGAATATAAGAAATTGGATTTTGTTTAAAGATAAAAATGCTTATGAAAGGAATTCCATTAAAACCGTGATTTAGAGTATGATAGTTCGTGATAGTATTTGCAGCTATCTGAGAGTGCATTTCCGTAATGATCCATCAATATCATTGCACCCCAATAACCACTTTCCAAACTCCATAGCTTACCGATAACTTAACACATTTTTTAACAATTCAATAACATAACGCTAATTCGCCTTAATATTCTCATGGCACAATCATACTCTAACGATCTTGCTATGTGGAACCATCATTAGAAATTAAAAGAGATAGTTCAATTATACTCTCCAAACACAATAGACTTAAAGCTACTTTCCTCTTCGACACATTTGTTCTTTATGAATTTGTCAAAACATAACCATACATCTCATTTACTATGTGTAAATAAAAATGTAAGCAAGAGATAATTTCCAAAGTAAAGGAGTTTTTTAGGTGTCAAATAAAAAAATTGAATTAAGATAATATCTCTGAAAGAATATGGAGAACAGAAACTTCAAACTACCAATGAGAAAAGAAAGAATTTGAGATAATAGTCATACATGTAAGCAAAGGAGAAATCCATTAAACTTCATTAGACATCCTCAGCACCCTTGTTAAATTTCCCGGGTACGCTATGTATGAGTTGTTTACACATTATTCCTGTTAACTTTTAAGACTAACAAAAACAAGTTAAAATAAATTCACGTTGAGTGAACACTATTAAATTTAGCTCTGTTACAAAATCGTCCCTGATCTAATCTACCTACTTTTGGCTGGAAGGAGATAAAAATGACCAACCACAGAATTAAATCAACCCATCCACAAGCTATAAATATTGCATGCCTGAAACAGGGAGTCAAATCATTAAATATAAACATGAAGATGTTACGCGATGAACTGACTTTGCTACATATAATAAAACAATTTTTCCCCAAAAAATTTCTTGCATGTAAGATTCCTTATTTTCCACCTTTTACTTCCTGTTTCTTTTAATTCCCTTGTATTCAAACCACTTTACTTACACTACGGTTGTAAATAGCAGATATAAATTGACCTATCGAGCATGAAAATGTACGTCATGTTTTGACATGTGGTTTGGATCGTTTTGAACTGTGGTGTTGTCGGATTGTAATTGTAATTAGTGTAATTTCTTGGAGAATCTGAAAATCCATTACGGTTTCCTATAGAGAAGAGCAGATCATAACAGACTTATGCCTTACTTGACTCTGTTTCCTTTAATCAAATGCTTTCCCAGTCGTTTCACTGGGTAATCTGGGTCTAAATTACTATCATAGATGATAGTAGCTTATTCTCAAACGACATTCTCTCAGAATTCATTCAAGCGAAACTGAGGGATCAGAGAATAAGAAGAATGACAGTTATGATAGCCTAAGGAGAATTACCAACAGAAGTGAGTTATGTCAAAATGGGAAGTGGTAGAAGATTTTTGCCCATTTTATCTCCTCCCTCCTTTCCATTCCATAGCTGTCATCGTTCCCACACACACTGAGTGACAGTGGTGTTGGTGTTACAATACTCACCAGCAATAACAGTTAGGAGAGTAGAGTAGTTAGTCTCTGAGGGTCGACAGGTAGGCAGGCCGACCAAGTGTTACAACCTCTTACTTTTACTCGAGTTCTAGTTGCCCTAGTGCCCTTCAAAGAGTGTTTCAGAGCACCCAAAAATTCAGTTTTATTCCGTTTTGGAAATCGGAATTCTGGTAGATAATTAACAATGCTTCTAAGATTAAATAATAACTCCAAAGCGAAAATCGAATATCAATTCACTTTTGATACTTCCATGACAAATGCATTTAAAAAATTCGTTAAAATGAAGTTATCATAACGATAAGCAACTGTGATACGGCAAGGTGCCTATACTGAGATAGTACTATGTCAAGTTAGTTAGGCACTGTAAAAAAATAGAAGACCTGTACCTCACAAAAAGTACAGCTGCTTACATAGCCTTGAATACGAGGGAATGGGTGGCAGCATGACAATTGAGGAAAGTAAGCGTATGAACTGGTGCATGGAGGATGATTAACGTTCACAGAATGTTATGAACTCCGCTCAGAGCATCAAAATATTTGATTCTGTTTAATATCATGTTCCAATATAATTAATTTTGATCATAAATATTTAAAATTACTATTATTCTCGTGAATCTTGATCATTTTTACTCTTCGTAAACACATCACAGCCAACAAAAACTCAGAAATGGAACAGAATTAATCATCTTTAATTTTACAACTGTTTAGTATATTCTATGGACATTCTATTGTTACTCGTGACAAAAAAATAGAATAGCTAATCGAAGCATTGGAAACGAGAAAGGATAATCCAAAGATTCCACATATTGTCATATCCAAATGTTTCAGGATTTGACTCCTAGGGCTATGTCCATGTCCTCGATGATTAAATTGAGTGGTTGCCATCTTGATAAACTTTTCCCTTCTAATATTCAAGACCAGCTAGCTCACCACATGATAAACTACTTTTGAGACGACTGGAATATGATCGACCTCCCCGTCGTCAAGTATATCTCGTTTGGCTATACAAAGAGTTGTAATTAGCACAATGCACTAAGATGCGATTTATTTAAAACATTTTCTCTCTGGGGTTTTCTGAGACATTTTACTTAGTTCCCAAAACGTTACTGCATATGTCTCAACACAGAGCTCACTAGAGTTCACTCCATATGAATACTAATAGATGATTTATGCGGTTTTATTCCAGATGTAAATATGCTATACAACACTGCCTCACAAGAAATAAACCTTAATCTCTCTGGTTCAGGTCCATCTAGTTTAATAATTAACTACTATGGGTGGCCATCCTTTCAATCACCGTGTCTATTTGCGACGGAGCTGAACAGAAGCCAAGTCAAGCAATTTAACTAATAAACCAAATGTATGTATGTCAACCGCTGCATGCACATGAACACTAGAGACAAATTTTGATTAACCATATGTAGTATCTAATAATCACTACACACAAGCAAATCCATCACGCAAAGTCTAACATTACTGGTAATGTGGTGAGTGTTGAGGGCTATATATTTATAAAACCCACAAAACTGAATGACAGACTAGCAAAATGAACCCCCATAGAAGTGATCAGGTCATAAGTGACAGCAAGACAACCAAAGAATTGCGTGAATGCAAATCATCACGAATAATATTAACAATCACCACCTATGGAGGGCTAAGGAGGATACATATTTATACCTAATAGGGAGAAAATAATTAATAAAAAAATTAATAATTGGAGACTTGAAAACGCTTAACTGGCTCTGAAAAATTCGTAACGAGTTATCGCCAATTATCATGAAGATAGTTTACGGAGAATTTTGAATTGCGTTAGTATTATGAAACAGTTATTGCTACTGAGCTTTCAAGAAATAATGTGACGCAAAACCAATTAGACTCAGTACACTTGGAGTAATTGACTAGAATGGGGGGTTAAAGAATGTTGGAAAATAAATAATATGAGAATATATTCTAAAAGTCTGCCTAAGATGTCAAAACTACGGTAATTATCTTACTCAGTTTTAGTAAGATCATTCAGTAATCAAAGTATGATTGTATATTAATTTAGCATTTAGAGTGATTTAAAAGTAGCTCCATTTAAAAACTTCAAGACGTTTAAATGTTCAAAGAGCAGACCATAAAATTCGAAAACAGATTGTTCAAATGCAAATATCATGACGAGTGATTACATCGTCAATATAAAAATTTCAAAAAAATCGCGTTGCAAAACTTAAAGTTCCAGGTTCTGCAAAAGAATTTCGATTGCTTTAGAAACCTCTGGCGATTACTCCGCATGTTCAAATAAAAACATTACTTTTTAAAAATTATTTGATCTTGTACCAATGAAGTTACTTCTTGAATACTTTAATATTTACTTTATAACTCAGTTTTGAATAAGATTGTGCGGTGACATCAATTTAACGATGCGTTATCTCAGCATATAACCTTATATGAACGCAGGTTAAAAACTCTTCTCAGATAAAATAACACAATAACACTTTGAAATTGAATAGGAGTGAAAAAAAGACAGCATAAATTCTAAAAACTTGACTGATATTTGAGTTCCCACATACACGTGCAAGGTGAGCTAAAATAAAAACACTCTTATGCCTCAACACGATTTCAAAGTCTATTAGAGTAGAAAAAATAGCTTTTCGGATGAAAATAGCTCAAGACATGGGAAAAAATGACCCAATAAATTATTTTCCCCTGCATGCCAATTGAAGTCATTTCAAGATCTATGTGAAATTATCAAAGAATAACTGCAAAGGTATACCACAACGAGAGTAGAAGTTAGGAAATTAGAACTGACTATCAACGTGTTATAAGGGGAGCATTACCTTAATGAAAACTAAGGTAGGGAAAATAATAATAACAATAAGGATTTGCATAGGATACCTTTTGATTTGCGTAAGCGGATAAAATCTAGTGGATATGACTATCATTCAACGCCATTTCACTTTTCTGATTCCTCTCTAAATTCTTCAAAGTGAAGGCCTCAACTTATCTTCCAGAAATATCTTCCACCGAAATACATTAAAATACTAATCGCTAGTCGAAATGACTAGAAAGTTTTACTTTTCAGAACCAAAACTATACAATTGTATTCCGCTAATCAAATCGATGTTGTCAATTACGCATCTTCCTGCCCGACTGTTAACTTTAAAAAGAATTTAAAATGATCATCTTCGTAGTTGAGCAAATGGACTGAGGAACGAGAAGACACACAAAGCACGTTTATCTATGTTGACTAATAATAACCCAAAGTACAAAAAGACAATTAGGAAAACAGGATAGGAAGGAAAGAGCATAGATCTCAACTAAAACATCCAAAATCCTCAACACAAAAGTTATATATTCCCTAACTATTTAGAAATCCAATAATGTTAACATTAAATGAATTAATTAATTATACGTATTGATTGACGCTTATGGCTGCATATTCGGTGATGCGGTTGATCAAACGGACTGGTTAATTTTGATCAATAAGAAAGATGGCAGAAGGCAAGCTTTTCATCCCAGCAGACACCTTTCCTCTACCCTAGTCAAGCGTTACCAGCACTCCTATTAATGGGTTTGGTAAATTTTTATTTGTATTAATTTATCAGGAAAAGCATTAATAAAATTAATCATTCCAACCAATGGACGCATTCACTCAAAGTATAGTTAATTCTTTACATTTCTCCCATTATCCTTTTCACTCCCTTATATAACAACAAGGAGAGTCCAATCAACCAAGAATGACCAATTTAGTTTCGCTCCTCCCTGTCAAAAAAGATCAAAAGCACCCTAAATGAGGGGAGAGATAGGGAGAGAAAGAAAAAGACATAGTCATGTGAATGCGTGTACTTTGCAGAGTTCGATATTGTCCTTTTAATATACTGTAAAGAGAATGAAAAGCAAGCGAACGAGAGAAAACGAAAAACATTAGAAGAGATCAGAGAACAAGTGGGAGGGGGAGGGGAGTTAGAAATAAAAATAATGCGATCACGAATATACCCGTGATAGAACATGGCGATAATGATGAATTTGATTCGTAGGGATCCAACTAAGCTCAACACCATGCGATTTCTCTACTTCCGCTACACCTACCACTTCAACTACTAAACAGGGTAAAACAGTCTAGTGAAACAGAAAAATGAATATTCTAACTTCTAGAAATTAAGTGGTAATGTAATTTTTTCGAGAATAAGTTGAGAGACAGATTAAGGCATACAGGCGCAAAATGAAAGAAGGGGCTTACCCTTTTCTCCGACAAAAGGCAATGACCAGGTAAAAACATCCATGAAATTTGGCAGCCAATAGGGATGAGAGGAGCAATTAAATTGTCTTATGTTCATCACATTGTTTTCGTATTTCAGAATAGCGGCTGAAACGAAAAGAAGTGAAGCGTTATATCTAGCTTGATAATGTCCTTTTAAGCTAAATATATTGTTTTATCATGTTTCACCAAGTATGGTCCTTGCTTAAGTATTTCAGATGAAAAGTTTTAAAATTTGTTCAAAATTTAGATGCCAGGAAGTCTTTACTCCAAGTTGCTTTTCAGCCATTCCTTAAATTCGACTGTATAGATTAATTGTGGTATTTTTACCTTCTCCATTGTCTATGAAATGATCAGAAATGGATGAAATCAAACATATGATAATTAAAAGTCAGACTGTTAGGAAACAAATGACTACTTTCAGTGCACGCGAGTAAAGTTCATAAGATTCATCCATCGCGCACTGAATTATTGGTTATTAGATTTCCACGCTCGCATATGAATAAGATCACCACTGGCTAACCAATTTCGAGTTTGGATATGGGTAAATATGAAGGAACTCAGTGGGGATTACAATGGCAAAAATTATATTCGAATTTTCACT
This sequence comes from Hymenolepis diminuta, assembly GCA_900708905.1. Taxonomy (NCBI): domain Eukaryota; kingdom Metazoa; phylum Platyhelminthes; class Cestoda; order Cyclophyllidea; family Hymenolepididae; genus Hymenolepis; species Hymenolepis diminuta. The sequence continues at coordinate 1,350,051 of CAADRB010000059.1, read as the reverse complement.
TAAAGCGCTTTAACTACGCTACCAAAACTAGAAATCAGACCATACCTTGATTCCAGGCACAAATAGTATGTTTATTATATGCGTGCCTTCCATTCAATGAAGAGGTTGGGCGCGAAAACAATGCTATCTGATCTGGATCTTTTCAGCAATAAAAAATGCGCTGCACACACACACAGCGTCACACTCTCAGAGCATGCGGTAGCAGTAGAACCCACAAAAATTCATTTATATATCGTCCTCGTTTATTAGAATTATCTTAGTTACCAAAGCGAAACACATGCAACATTCTACCATGTTGAATAATTGTCCGATTTTTATGTCGCTTACTCATCTGACGAACAAAGAACATAGAATCAGTTAGCTCCCTCAGGATCTCTTAATATCACAACCTTGACGCTTGTTCCTATCCCTTCCAATTCCCGTTCTCCATTCTACTAATCCACTCCTCCTTTACTCTTTTCTTACATTCCTTTACGGTTGTCAAATATATTCACGGTCCAAATCAACTCTTAGTCTTCTGATTTGGCAAAGGCCTCTGAGAAGCTCATTAGTTCTGTAAGAGAATATTTCTAAGCCCATCTTGATGGAGCCCCTAAAGAGACCTTACAGATATGGTTAGCGTTACTTTCGATTACTGAAAAGGATAAATTTCAATATCATTATTTTCCCGTTATAAGGTCATTTGAAATAGATTTTAGTGATAAATCAGATAGAACATATATTGTCTACGCCATTTTTCAGTCTCTGGTTATTCGTGAAGATATCACGCGTAAACAACTTGCTTACATTAAAATTTCCTCGCTACCAATTCAAAATTGAATTCCTACTACTCCAGTGACAGAATTGGCCGTAATCACTTCTTGCGGAGACCGTAAATTACCAGCACATGATCTCTCCAACAAAAAAATTAGCTCCCCTCCTCAACCTCTGTTACCAATACTACCATTGCCTCTGAAGACGGCAATTATGTATGTGGCGCACAAGGCTAACTACTTATTAGTAGAGTCGTGATCATGCGCTGTCGCTTTTGAGATGAGGAACAAATGAGGGGAGTGAGGAGGACTGGTCTCCTCACAATGACATTATCGTCGAACAGACCGGTATGCTCCTAATCTCTCTCTCTCTGGCTCTCGCTCTCTATATCTTCCCTCCATCATTCTAGTACTTTTATCACTCCTCTCTCTTCCCACTTCCTTTATTCCACCAAACAAGCTATCATATGCCGTCGTTGCTTATGGAGGAGGACGAATGGCGATTAAAGGCTATAATAAAGAGAGATGAGAGTCACAGAGTTGAATAATGAAATAGCCTTCAAAAAACGACCAGGGAAACGAATATATAATCAGTGATCTAGTACCTTGATAAGCTAGTAAAGGCGTCATGTGCATATACCATTTATGAAGCTGTCTTAGCTCAGGTCATAATAAAAACACTACTTTTGGCTATCTCTAGACTTGACCCATTCCAGAGGTGAAATTTTATTTACACGTGAAATGGTACATAAGAGAAAAGCAAAAGTATAAATGAGATTATGCAACTGAATGTCAATAATGAAGTTAGCAGATTTTGTTAAAGATAGAAAGCTTAACCCTCTCTTTAACTGAAACAAAGATTAAAAAGGAAGCCACATAGAATTCATAATGGTGATAATAGCAATTAAGTTAATGGATTGATCAATCTCACTAGTGGTAAAATAATTTAGGAATCCTTCTAAACTGCCGAGTGCTAAGACCTAAAAGGTATTAATAATCAATTGCACACTTGTTCTACCTCCTCTTGGTTGAAAGAAGACTTAAATGAATTCAAGAGACATGGTTAATCGCTTAAATAAGCTCTGAATATCACGAATTAAGGAAAACAAGGAATAAATCATCAAATTTATTTTTTGGGGAAATAAAGGCATTATATACTTCACTGATAATACATTTCGAAAAATAGAGCATTGGTCGCCATTAATAATTTCACTTGGAAAATACTACAGGAATGTCATTTAATGCCAAAATAATAAAATGTCTCCCTAGCCCACTTAGGAAAGTCATTTCTAGCACTCACCTTGAGTAGAGTATTAACGTTGTGGAGCCCCCTGGTGAGAAATTCGAAATCTATCTTCCCCACCCTTATTAACCAGACTTAACAAGTGTGCCCTTGGCCATTGTGCTCACTGTGTGCACTGATGACCATCAAATCCATTACCTCTAACTTCAGGGAGGACCGCTTTAACTGCTGAACATTTACCGCTAAGAAATGGAGAGAGTTGGGATAGGGATTCGGCGAGAATTCGAATGAAAGCATGAAATCCTTCCCTATTGATATTCATGCAGCCAACCAAGGATATTGTGCTGAGGGCCACAACAACTAAAAGAGAGTAATATTCTCAGCCATCAAGAACAGAGAACAGTCACTTTAGCAAACAAATTATGCACGCCGAGGGAGCAATCGGCACATATACAGTATAGGCTCACGCTATCAATTATTCATCACTCACTCAGGTTCTCCCGCGATTTAATCTCTTTCATCGGCTTTCCTCTTTCTCTCCATGGCTGTTTTCTCCTGTCTCTTTCATTATTTTCTCGCGCCTTCTCTTTTTCTGCCTCGTCCTCTTATAATGCTACTATAAATAGCCAAAGACGATCCAAGAACAATACATAGGAGGAAAAGGGTTTTAGCAAAGCAGCTGTAGTAGAAGCAACCCTACAAATACAGCATAGCACAGCAAATGTCCGCCTAAATCAGCCTGCTACTACTGCTGTAACTATTTTTAGAATCAAGTGACCTAAATTTGGCCCAAGAGCGGTCATATTGGTGGCAAACCGAGAGGCAGAGAGGGAGTTTAATGAATGCTTACGGCAGCAGGAAAAGTTATAGAAGGAATAAAAAGAGAGGGAGAATAGAAACGCACCCTTATTATTATATACGTCCAGGTAATTGGGAGCACTGAATATGGTTATGAGGGATGGAAATCCAGTGGCCTGGTTCTTTCGATACATTCGATACCTACAAATATGATGAACATATGAAAAGTGTTATATAAAGCAAGAAAGAAGGACATTAGAATTAGAACACAATTAATATATACGTTGAGAAGTAACGCCCTGTTTTCAAAAAGTTTGCTTAGTTTTAAAATGGGTAAATGTTAAAGGAGCATAGAACAGGGGTACATTTAAAATTCTACTCACACATAAGCATTCGCCTACGATAAAAATATTTCCGTAAATTTACTATTCAGACAAGCGGTTGCGTAACTACAGCTCTGAGGACATAAGTTGTGGACAAGGTAGGAAGATTTGGCTCATAGAATTCGGGATTTCTACTTTTTCACCACTTAATTCTAAAGAATATGCTGTTACTCTTTTATAAGATCCTTTGGAGCGATTCGCACTAAATATAATTTCAAGTAATATTTTGACATCCTTGTCTTTAAGATTTAAATCAAACGAAAATTGCGCACTGGATGTTCTTATTGATAGTCACACCTGAAGAACAGGAATCTTATCGATAGTGCAAAAGCAGTGCTTCGAATTACCTTGAGATAGTGATTTATGCTTTTAGATACGAGAATCGACATTTTGGGTGTTTAGCCATGACAGCCAAGTCAAACTAGAACCTTTCGTGGCTTCTTTATTGATTTGCTTGAGGCACGACTTTGTGAGATTTCTATATGCGTATTTTTTTTAAATTCGCCCTGGACCCCATTAAAGAACCTGTTGCATTGACTTTCACCTTAGGGTCTTTGTCTCAACCTGATCATATATTTCAGTAATAATGCACCACTATCTGTGCAATAAAAATATATTTATATGGAATTAATTGCCGGTAAACCAGTTAAAATAGCCTATTTAGTAGGTTTCCTTCACATTCATAAGTGTTTTTTTTATAATTTATTATGAAAAAATTCCAACAATATTGGTCAATCAGTTTATTACCATAACAGGAGCCGAAACTTCACATTTCTTATAATTCACAACATTTTTCCATGGGAAAACATGGAAAACTCAAACAGGCTGAAAGGTTATTATAGATTAACATATGAAGAGGAGTACTTCAATTGATAGTATCATCTTTCTGTTATCTCTACCCAGGACAGGAAGGGAAATAAAGTATTTTAGACCTCTTAACGGCATTCTTAAACATTCTGCGGAGGCAATAACTAGTGCAAAAGACTTCCCAATTGCTGTTCCTGTGACTCGACCTTCAGAATGACGTTTCTTAAAGACTTGCTACTGCTCCAACAGTAAAATAATCAAAAAACCATCCCCGTAGCTTATATAAGCCCCATATTTCCTTACAATTTGTACTACAGGTCTTTTCCCCTCCTCTAAGTAACTCTGACTTTGTATCATCATAAACTTTTGATACCTTGGCGATCTTGTCTCGCACACCTTTAGAAGTCAGTATCAGCACTAGCTAACAAGAACTCCAAACATTTGGCACGGAGATCGGCCTGCAGATCTGCCAAGTCAGAGGTCATGAGATTGATGCTCATTGGTATGGATGAGCACTGACTGATTCTAACAAGGAGAACGGTAGAATGCGAGTTTCGCAAGAGTAACACCATGATACCTTCCCTCTGCTCAATTTAGGTGTTTTTAACGCCTGCCCTAATGAGCTTGAACAAATGTGCTTGCATCCAACATGTAGAAGTGCGGTATTTTTCACAAGAATTCTGAGTCATTTTTTTGTAATAGCAAGAACATCAGGATACTAGCTTTCGGGATTTCAAATTACATCACCTTCATTGCTTCCAAAAGTATCAACTTCCCACACCAAATGATACGTGTTAAAGAACTTTTCTCCATGAGTTTAGGAAACTATTATTATTGCAATGGCACAGAGTGCATTATAAGCATCTGAATTCCACCAATGCACTGCAACAAGTTCAAACCACTTTTACCAACGATTAAATGCCAAGTAAAAAGCTCTCTCTTGATCTTATCGTATGATTCCAATCAACCAGAGATGCATAGAACCATAAAACATTTACCCACCACATAAAATAGAACGGCATTAACTCCTCCGCTCGACCTTAGCGGGTAGCAGTATGCGACTTTAATTACAGTATAAAAAAAGGAACAAGAAGCTTAAAGGTAGGGTAAACTATTCCAATGAATATGGTAAATGGTAAACATGTCTAGATGAAAGATTCCTTCGAATCTTATCTTCAAAGAATACTAAGTAAACGCCCGAGCACTATCGATTAGATGAACAACTTTCAGATAAGGACGAAATTCTCTTAGTCTTTTTCCTGAATTCCGGGCTACATGTAAGCCAATGAGTTATAAAAATTTGCGATATAGGTGAGGCATCCAATAAAATATAATAGTTACAAAATCAATGTTTTGGTCCCTTACTTTAAAAACAAAAGAGGAAGAGATATTACCGGATATTAATTATGCACTAATTGCATAGCCCTTGTATCTGAATTTTTCGCCCAACTTTGATTACTTTGAGACATATGCGTACAGAGCGTAGTTATAGTTATTATAGCTGTCCAATTTATTACTATACTAGTAATGCTCTTTTTTAAGAGACAAGCGTCTTAAGCCATATAAGTAATAGCATCACGCCCTTATTGGTTGCGGAAAATATTATGACAATAAACACACTAACGTTAGGCCTATTCGACAAAAATTTATGAGAATTTGAGTAATGTGGTGACGTACATATGTGTTAGATACTTCAAATAATGTGGATATGAGACCAATTAATTTTAAACAGATAATAAGGTTTTACCCTCGCTTTAATAAGAGTTACTAAGACAATTATAACCATCCACTCCCCTTAGATATCGTAAGCAATGTCCGTCTCTTCTTAAGACTAATACGATTTAGCTCAATCTAAAGTTACAAGAGTGAAAAAACCCAACAGAATCGAGTAGCCCCAGTGCACCAAACAAAATTCGTAAATTATGAGAGCGGAATTCGCTTTCCGGGCAATGTATTAAATTAATGCACTTCACGCCCAACCTGGAAATAACATCTGATTTCTGCCACATCACTGGCTACACAGGTAACCAATCAATTCACACATGTCCGAAACTATTTAAGAAAGCATTGGGTTACATATGCATTTTATTCCTATTGAGTTTGAGCAGCTGTAGTTTTAACGGACACCAAACAATGCCATAGTGCCAGCCTAAGTTATATCAGTGGCTAATTACGGTTATATTGCGTAACTATAAAGTAACTGATCTACTGATAAGTCGAAAAAGTTTGTTTCAACAGATATTGCATTCATATTACTGTAGTGATACTATTGATAAAGAAATGATTGAGGAATCGTATACTTGGTAATTACTGAGAGAGGAACGACAAGCACTTCAACTCAACTCCAGATTAAATTGGGGACTCCAGTTCATTCTCAAAACAAAATTCATAAAACCCCCTGATTTTACATTTAGCATCCGCTCTTTTCCTATCTCTGGGATGGTGCATTGATTTCATCAGAATTTAACAAATAGTCTACAATATTACGAAAACCTTTTCCATGCAAACACACTGAGATTATAAGCTGGGATTAAAGAGATAAAGAGAAAATGCCTAGCCGCTAAGCAATGATACACCTTCCTCTTCCATATGACAAGTAGTACAAAATATTTAACTTTAAGAACATGCAATTGCATGCATTTAGATACTATAACTCGGATATAAAGGCAGACAATAGGACCAATAATAATTTGCGAGTCAAATGAACGAGATTCTATCACCTCTTTTGAACAGGGAGTAGTTTAGGATTTCATAATGAAAGATAACTGCCTCCACCTTACTCTTCTGACCGACATTAGTAATATAGGTCATTTCAAATGTTAAATTACGTCTTTTCTTAAACATTTTTCTACTGCAACATGATTGAGCATGACATTAACAACCCCAAACATCAAAATAATGAATTTTAAAAAAAGGTGTAAGGACAAGGGACATACCCTGCGTCTTGTGCCTCATGAGCCCGGATAATGGAAAGAAGGTTATTCGCCTGAAGGAAATCACAGCACGCCGAGTAACTGCATATCAAGAAGGAAAAATAATGACTTAAATTAAACGAATAAATAAAAAAACATTCGAATAACGCCTCTGCCGTGGTCTGTATACGACAGATGACAAGCGGCAGCTCTCGCCCATTTCCCCCATCAATATCTGTCAACAACTAATAGTGTTAATGTGAACACAGTAATTAAAACTGAGTTGTCAGCACACCAGTTATTTGACAAGTCGAGGGATCACGGGATCGATAACCATCAGTGCGCATCCAGTGAGATCAAAATAGCCAACCCCACATGTCAAGTCACGAACAATTCATGTTTCTTAACAGAGACCCCATGATACTACCACTCTGCCCAAGATGAGTGTTGGGAAACGTTTTCCTAAATGGATCTGGGTAGTTATCCGTTCACGAAGAAGGGGAAATAATAGGTTGTAATAAAGAGAGAAAAAGGACTATTTCACTTTTTTTCCCTATCACACGCAATTTATTCATAGCAAACTAGTGAACGCACAAGCTGATAGGCAAACCAGACTGGAGAAAGAGAGCGAAGAGGCTGCTGTTCTATAGAGATGACGCAGCAACCAGGCAGGCAAAAATAAGGTAGGAGAGAGGGTAATACCATTAATTCAATTATTCAGAGAGCACGAGCAGCGCGCTGAAGACTAACTAGTGTGCACGTAATGCGATGGGCAGGGGTTAAGAGAGGCAAGAGAGAAGAGCAGAAGGGTAGGTGGATGAACGGTACTCATCAATTCACGTTTAGGTGGGTCTAATCCCATGGCCACTACCACTATCCTCTTTCTCTTACTCTTACTGCTACTCATTCCTGGCAAAATTTGGTACTCACATTAATTCTCCCCATATATATATATATATATATATATATATACATGCTAGGAAACATGTATATGTGTAAGCAAGCATAAACAAATACAACATATTATGCCCTCTCCCACTCTCTCCTATTCACCATCTGTTACTCCTGCCCTCCTTACCTCTTCTACTACCATGTGAACAGATGACGACAATTACCGATGATATGATGATGATGATGCTGTTTTTTTCCCTTTGCATCATATTCGATCGAAGATTTCCCTATCTTATCCCACCCATACCCCAATAACACTTAATATGGATAAGAAGGGGAGCACTAAGAGGCCACGCAAAATGAATCTGATAAGTTCCTCTTAAATAATGCCAATCTATCTACAGTTATTAGACATTTATAGAAATCCAATATCGAATAACTCCCATCTTTTTATTCTCTGTAATTTAGTAATTCATTTTCACTTGCCTAAAGCGCATAGTAACTATGGCGCCCATTAGAAAAAAGAGCATTCTAAAGCCTCTGACTGAGAAATAAGCTCTGAAGCCTATTTAGGAAATCATGCTTCAATATCCACTCTGAGGAAGAGTAGCATAACGAAATCACGCTGGTATAAAACATGAATTCTGTCACCTCTTTATTAGCCAGACTTAACCAATATGATTGGCCATTCCGCTCACTTAGTGTGCTCCGATGAGTGTAAAACCCGTGAGATCTGACTTCGTCGACGAGCACGTTAACCGCCGAGCCTCCAATGACCAATTTAACTTGTGCGAACACAGGACATGCTTCAATAGACCTCAACATTGACTTTGGCTGAGCTCAATATCAATCGCCATACTACTCGTATATACTCATAGATATCCACCTCATTTCTAATAACCACCTTTATTAAATTCATTTAAACTCGACTTTGTCTTTCCATCAATGGATCTGGTGATAATTGCTTATTTCACATTATTACAGATTTGCCATAGTAAAATGTGGTGTTTATGATGTTTATTCCAGATCAGAATGACAGAATTATTTTAAATCAAATTCGTAGGTCATGCACTGAGTTTTCGATTAATGCATATTCTGCACACGTGCCCGAGTACAATGCAGTTTTAACTAACCAGACGGCGAATCAATCCCTATTTATCCCAAACTGTATTTTCGCCCTTGCATTTTCATTATGTTACCCGGTCGTTGAGTTACAGAGATTCTTCTTACATGTTGAGGAACTGTAACCATAGCATCTAGCAATACTAACGTGTTAACCTATCTTATATCAGTGGTAACTCAGCGTAATACTAGTGCCCAAAAATCTTTAACTAGAGAGCAGACGTAGGGAGTGAATATTATTACACACCTGAAAAAGTAGGAGCAACCACGAACAGAATTCTGGGAGAAGTTATCAGTGTTCTGTTCGTTGCCAAAGTCCTCCAATGGATCTGACCACAACAGATCACACATTGACCCATAAGCTGGTGGCTCTTTAAAACGATCAATCTAGAGGGGACAAAAAATTGAGATTATTATCAAAGAAACAAAGAAATTTAAAGAATTAAAGGTGAGGACTTATGAAAGGCCGGTGAAAGCTAGAGTATTTTACTTTATCGATTAAATTTTTAATAAACCGTTAAGTCAAGATGAAGTAATATTTAAAGAATTCTCAAGCATAACGTATACACATCCATTTTTGAATAGCTAACTACTGAAAAAATCAATTATCTTGAGAGATAATGGTGTCAAACACTCCAGTACCATATCACATCACTGTCATTGGCAAAGATTTGATAAAAGTGAAAATCTCATAGCAAATTCTCATTCTTCTATGTTCTCAAGTGCGATTATACATATAAAACATTGCCAATTCCTCTCCAAACACCTATTTGATATCGATATGATGTTTATCGGCACAGATTTAAGCACTCCTAAAACAAAATTTCAAAGGGTATACTGTCAGTTTATTACTTTTCATTTTAAAAATATTCCCAGGGATATTCTCTTCTTTACCCTCCTCTTAATTTGAAGGCCCAGCATCATCCATCGAGCAGTTTTCTTCAACAATAAGTGTGAGAAAGAGTGGGAAACAAAAAATTCAGCACGTGCGTGCAGGAACGCAATATGTCTCCACTGACACTTACTTCACAAAAATACAAATAATTGGTCAGGCCTCGTGACTAGGCAAAAGTAAAATCAATGAATAAAAGTTTTAGGTTCTGAGCATCTGTAATAACTGGAACCAACTTCTTGGCCATCTTTACTGTAAAGAAGTAGAAAAAAATTAATCGCAGTAACTCTGTAGGAACTAACAGCCGTTATTAACCGACAGCACCGTAACTCAAAAGACTGGAGTGGAGCCACCACCCAATCTTTTAAACTTGGTCAGTTCTGAATGTAAGCTTTATTCCGCCCCCAGACGAATCACATATCAGTTAAATAAAACGTTCTCAGACATACCAAGTCATAAACGTTTTAGGAAAAAGGGCAAAAATTGAGAATCAAGGTATATATTAATCTTGGGTTTAAAGACTGAAATTGTCGATTTCCATTTCCTCGCCTTAGCAATCTTATCTTTTTGTTTTGAAAGCTAAGCGCTCTTCATTTCAAATTCTTACCTACAGTGCGACTATTTGGTCAAAAAAACCAAATAAAATCGTAAAACCTGGGAGTTCTAGATAGTACCAACTTACCTCCCCATTCTTGCAAAGATGAAAGATGTCAGCACTCAGTTTTAGATATTTTTCGGAATCTGTTATTGTGCAACTTAAACCTCGTGAAATACGCGAATGGGTGGAAGCCTTCGTTTTTGAAAACCTTCAAAGCTTCAAAAAATTTCAAGGGGGGAAGTCCTTAAGGACAAATGATACCGGTCACTAATCGAAACCAAACCTTTTCAGGATCAAAACATTTACCACTCAATCAAATCTCTAACCTAAGTTATTCATCTCTCTATCCTATTTTCATACGAACTATAAATAAGGCCTTTTTATTAAACAGGTCAATAATTCCCTAATAGAGACGTACTTAAGTGGGAGAACCTGTAACACCATCAAGGTTGCATAAAAAGTCGTAATCTATAGTGCAAAAGACTTCGAGGGAAAAAGATATTTCTCAGGAAATAAACATCAATCGCTTACTGTCAAGTTATACATAAAATCCAGGGCTAAGCAAAACCGCCCTATAATTGACAGCTATTTCTCCTTATGCTTAAATATGAAAATTGACGGTTCCTACTACTGATGCTAAATAAAGTCTGATTATGAAGAGTGAAAGATGTGTATTTGAAACTGACCCTGTTCTAAAGTGACATAACAGATTGAAAAGTGAGTCAAACTGTCTAAAAGGTACGAGATTTCCCCATGCGCAAAAAGACACAAGGCAGAACAGAGTGAACTGGTCTAAATCAGGAGAAACCAGCTTTCTGACTGGCTGACTAGTAGGTAGGCAGAAAATGTGCGTTTCTGTGCAAAAAGAAACACCTTCGAGTGTGTGCTGTAAGCCAAAGTGATGAGAAATATCTTCTACCCACTTCGGCATTTTTCTTACCCTGGGCTATTTACAGGAGCAAGTGGTTCGTGGATGAAACAATTTGGGGACGTGGAACGCATGTGAAGGAGGAGGCAAACCACAGAGGAAAAATTATATATTACCGAAATAAAAAGATTTGTAATAGTAAATAAGGAAGAATAATACCTCTTAATCCTCATAATAGATACTGCACATATTTAATCAGATTTCTATGATGGAAAAAAATCTATTGAATTGAATCCATAACCTACTATCTTTCTTTTAAAATGTTGTTTACGGAAAACAAGTTCCAACAGTGAACATATATTCCATATGCCATTTGATATTGGTCCGAAATCCATCAATTAAGGTTAGCATTAGAGAATAAAAGGAAAAAACGTAGTTTTTGTGAGTTTGATAAGCGTAAAATTTAAAAAAAACACTTTCACTAACAAAATTTTAGACGATTTTCGCATTCTTTTAGATCAGTTTAACAGTTCAGGATGGGTTCGATGGTTGAGTCAAATTGAAACTCGAATGGAAAATATTACTTGATACCGAATATTCTTATTTTGATTATTTACTTCACGTTTCATAAAAAGTCTCAAATGCCTGACAGAAGCTAAAAGCATATGACATTGAATAACTAAAGTCGTGGTTTGATAGAGTAATCGAGTCAACCAATATAACCGGCTAGTCCTAATCTGCAAAGACAGGAAACCGAAATCGTGGATTTGACTCTTCAGAATGTTAAAAACAAAGCAAATATCAGAATACTTTCGTAAACTTAAGAATATTGGCAGTTTCAATTTTATTATTATCAATATTTCAATATCACCAGCATTTACCAGCTATAAAGCCAGGCATATTAGATTTAAGTGATAAATCCGATAGAACATGACGCATATGATAAGCGTTCAACTTTACCTTGACAAGACAGCTGACATTTCAAATGAAGAACTTTTTAATGTAACAAACTTCAGTTTAAAAGAGAACAAAACCCTAGACTGTTCAAAATTTAACCATATGCATGCATAGACTAACAACGATGAGATATCTAGTTGTAAAATTAATCGATTAAGGATTGCAATAAGTATTAGAGAAGATAAACAGATAAAAAATGAATATACGCTAAAACCATACAAGAAAGAAGAGAAAAGAGATATTAGACAGTGATATTGCCAGCTATATAAGCCGATAAATTGGGTAAGGAGGGCTCAGAAACTCCGTCTTTCATGAGAACAAATCCGAGAAAAAAGTAATTAACTCACCCGCCGAATATCATCCAAAGTTTGAATTTCAGGGGAGAGACCACCGTGAACACAGAGGAACTGACAATTCATAAGTGCGGCCAGTGGAAGACAATCGAACGCATCCATACAGGCATTGTAAACCTCATCATTATACTTTATTCGGCCTAAAATTGAACAAAAATAATTTAGCTAATTAATAAGCGACTTGGATAGTCTTTCTTGTGGCTATTCTTATAAATCGGGATTTGTAAACCTCTTTATAGCAGTGGCAACGTGTTCATCATCTACCATTTCATTGTCGTCAAAAAATGACGGTTCAATGCGAGTTTCTCAATCAAAGAGGCTTCAGAGTTCAATGCTCAAGTTTAGAAATTCATAATGCCCATTAAGAGAGCTTATCGATTTCTTTATTAACTTTGCTCAAAATCCAAGATATAGGAAACGAGTGGTGACTGTTTTGAGCTTAAAAAGCAGGAATATGCACCAGATGCTAACTATTCAAAGATTAGTCATACCATTTGAAATTCTATAACCAGTACCGCGGACTCATTCGAAAAGCTTAATTAAATAATAATTTTCTGATTACAATTTCAGGAGTTGTTTTTAACTGTTCCAAGGATCTGAGTTTATGTTTTTTAACGGCTTGGAGTTTGTCAAAACCCTCAACAACCAACAAGATCTTACCACCACATCTGCATCTACCCGTCAGTTCAAACTCCAGTGAAGACCCAAATGATCACCAGATAATACTCCTTTTTCAACTCCTTAATGGTCATGCGTTTACTCCTATCTTCACAGCTAGATTTCCATAGAGTCCTTTAACTATTTCAATCTATAAATACTCAGATATAATCTTCCCCTTGGCCAAACTCCAACGTTCCTTTGTTTCACTACTACTCCTACAGTCAAATTCTTCAGTCAATTCCGCTCTATCTACACTTTCTATTATCCTCTGCGTTGTAGCCCTCTATCCCTCTGCTAAGTCTCACTGAAGTAATATCGTTACTAATCATATGCCTTACTTCTTACTCCTTATAGCTTTACATTTAATGACCCTAGTACTTATCCTTTATACCAATTAGAGGTCACGAGTTTGACGCTCATCGGCGCAAATTTAGTGAACGACAAGACTAACCGTACTGGTAAACAGTAATCAATCTGAGTTTCAAATTAGAAGTTCTAGAATGCTACTCTGCCCAGGAACTCAACTAATCATATTGGTCATTGTGAAATTTTTAGTCTGCACATAACTAAGATCTCTCCTCCAAATACCTTCAAGTAAAATTATGGCATTTCACCGTCTTACTCTACCCGAACCTGACCTTAAAGCAGACAGACCCATTTTAGAGGCAGAAAATGCATAAAAATATGCATATATGACGCATGTATGGGCACATGTCCTGACCAAAAAAGAACTGGTCATCTAGTAATTAATCCCATAAAGGGAACGAACCCTCTATTAACTAGAGCAAATCAGTGTGATTGACCATTCTAATGCATTTCAAACTTATAGCAGACACAATTAAGAGGGAAATAAATAATATAAAAATGTGCAGATGACAAGAGAAGGAATAGAGTGAGAGAACGTACATTCCTGTTTGAAGGTAAAGTACTCAGTCAAATGTCGACATTCGTGGTTGCCTCGAAGTAAAAAAAAGTTGGTCGGGTGGAGGATTTTCAGAGCCCACAGGTACAGCACGCACTGCAAAGGGAAGAGGAAAAACAATAACCATAAGTCGTAGTGTTGAACATACTACTTAAATTATTATAAGGTCACGTGTAAGGTTGTACACACCCACCAAGACAAGTAAGCGCGCACCATGGTTAAGCAATGACAACAGAAAGTAGTAAAAGTTGGCCGGAATGTCCGATTCAAAGGTCAATTACTAATACTGCTGTAGCTATTATTACCTATGGCACTCTAAAATCTATCCTAAATCACATGATTTCATAAAATCACGAGAAATGGCACCGACGAATCTATCCTCCTAATGGTGATTTCAAAGTGATATAAGACTCAACTGTAATCATTATGATACGCCCTGCTCTTAAGGTAAGGTATAACCTGCGACGTTTAGACGTGGCGTAAAGGTTATAAACTGCTTTTTCTTTCCTAAAGAGCAAAACAACGATCGATTACACAGATAAGCAATCACACACTCAAATACTAAACACTAGTGACACTTCAACTCCTACCTGATTAAATCGATACTGTATGACAAGTAGACAGGGAAGGGGGGGAGATATTGTAATATATGCATGTGCATGATTATAGTAACCCAGCCAAACTTTTACGACTAAGTCAGGTAGCTAACGTGTATGGAGAGGAAATATGTGACTTACACATGCCTCCCCATGGGACAGCACATGGTATGTAGGCACTGTGTTGTGCGCATATTGGGCATAACACTTTGGAAGAATGGACTTACGCGTTATGGGAAGAATGGACTTACGCACATGGTAGAAGGGGAAGATGTTCTTCCCCTTTTGCACCTAGTATTAACGACAAATAAGCGCAAGTACTAATAGTATTATTACCGACATGTGCTAAACCTCATACAAGGAATATCTGTGACAAATGCTAAGTACTTTATATTTAGATGTAAACTTCCAATAAGCATTGGACAGCAATCATGACTAGGCAAAAAAGTACATGAACACAAAACGAAATAATAATATAAATGAATTAATGAATATACCTCCCTAATTGACTTAGATGTGACTAGCAATCATTATTTATTTAATAATGATATTCGAGAAATAAAAAAATTGCATCATAAGCGAGCAACAATTACGACCACAAAAAATAGATCGCATATTTAAAAATGACAAGATAAAAGCCCAACACAATCACTGATAAAATATCTAATTTCGAGGAAAATAAGAGTTTAAGGAACAAAAAGAGACCAACACCCACCTCGATGCTGAAATAACCACGATCAACGTAGTCGCCGAGGAATAAGTACCTTGTAGTTGCAGGATTACCGCCAACCTCAAATAATTTCATTAAATCGAAAAATTGACCATGGATGTCACCGCAGACTAAAATTTTAAATAAAAGCATAATTAATATCGAACATTCTGCCACAGAAAAACAGAGGTTCAGTTCAGAGTTTTGAAAAATTAACAAACTAAAACTTAAATATTCATGAAGTAAAAAACATTTTATATCTACCGACTAACACACCAAAATTAATAAGTAGATTATAAGATATTTAATAAAAGATAAAGTCTAACTAACCGGTAACGGGAGCATCAATTTCCAATACATTCGGTTCCTCTCTTAGTAGAGCAGCACCATCATTTATAATTTTAAGAGCCGCTTCATCAGTTACTCGACCTTCGAGAAGAAAATGCTGTCTCAATTTTTCAATATTTGGCTTTCCTCTAGATTCAAAAATGTCACTGATAGTAAGTCGACGGCTTGGAGGATATGGGACACCTAAATAAAATCATATTAAAATACAAAATTCATCTATACTTTTGACCGCCCGCTCAACGGTGGACATTGGTAGAGCACGAGCTGTCGTCTTCATTTTAAAATTATCAAAAATAAAACGTTAAATCCTCTATCTGAAATTAAATTCAATAAAGAGCTCCGACAGCAGATAGTCAATATGTTGCTAAGCCAGCCACCATCTTATTTGACCTTGGTGACGCTGTAAGTAGTGCGTATAATAACCTACCATGAGAATTATAGTTAATAAAGAAAAGATTATTTGCCATGAATTTTAAATGAGGTCATAGCAAATTAAATTTCATTTGCCATCCTAAAACGAAATTTACTGTTTAGATTTTGATGACAATGGTAATATCAAGTTATTATCAAACAATTTCATAGTCAAAGTATGTATAATTTTTATTTTGACCCAAATTTTAGTGCATATAATCTCCGATTTTTTAAGAATCGTATTTGTTACAATTATAATGCGGCTCTCTCATGGTATTATCTATTCACACCTTAATCTGCGTTTTATCAGTCTCCCATACATGCCGTCTAAAGCTCCAATATTCAATATTTGAGGCATATTCTACGCTTATCTATAAGCATATCTGAACTGGATAGTTATATACTTGTTCTTGATATCTAATTGCAAGATTAAACATTTTCGAAGTTAACGACGATAAACAAACTTAAACAGTGTTTTTGCATTAACAGAAATAATAACTGCATGATTTTGAGTGAAACGATATAGTCGGCTTATTTATCCTCTTTAATGTGGGCTGCTTATTTAGCTAACTCAGTAAATAGACACATAATATCAAACGAAATGATATGACATAGAAAAAATTTGCATTTACTCAATTATTATTTTAATATTTAGATAAGTAATTAATACTTAATATTTGCCATTAGAAATAATAAGTGGAATAGCAAAGGAAATAATTTGATTTCGGTTGGTGAAAACAACATATCAGTTATTTGTCTTATTTTAATTTTTGTCGATTTTCATAAAGGTAGTTATGACTTCAAAATTAGTAAGTTAATTTTCTAATATGTTATATTATATATAATATACTTTTGATATGTCTAAAATTATATCCATGTATTAGAAAATTGTACTGCAAGGCCGGTATAAATAGAGAGTAACATGATCAGCCGAAAAAAAGCTGAAAAATAAATGATTAGAAACATAGATTACATCTATTTGACCGATCTGACTTTACCTGTAGACTTACAATGTCTTCAATACAACCAAGAAACGAATCATGTGAAAGAATATATCTTAAGTTACCGAAAACCAAGGAAGGTTAATTTCACTTTCTACAATTTTAAATCAGAATAATTATTTTTTTATTAATTAAAAAACATTTTGAAAATATTGCTCTTAATTTATTTGGCATTAATTTTCATATTTACGGATGTTTCGTTGTGACAGCTAAGTCACAAATAGATAAATTGTCTGAAAACTCAACAAATCAAATACTGAGTAACACGAAAATTAAACCATAGTGAATATAAAATCTTTGCCATCTTTAGTCTTAATACACCGGTTCTTATCTGTCCATACAAGAAGCTTTTCAATCTGATCGTAAGGTACTATTTCAACATGTAGTTCGTTTAATTTGGAGGCGTAGTGCTGATAAAATTTTCCGTTTAGTTAATCTATGTTCTAGATCCACGCAGACGCTTGTTTTTTTAACTTTAGATACAAAAATTTTGTCGAAAAGAATCCATGTCTTCCCTTCTCCATAATGAAGATCAGAGTCAACTTTACGTCAAATTCGATTTTGATTTTTTGGAGTAATAGCCTGCTACAGAGAGTGGATGTCTATCAACACCTGGCGATTAGAAATGATTGACTGGCGACGAAATCTCGACTACAGTATCCACAGGCGGTCCAGATGCGTGTGACGTGCTTGTACATAAGTAGTTAAAGAGATGTCATTCATCACGCCGAAACATGATCGACATCTAAAGAAAGGTTTTGTGATAAGCCTAATTTATTTATCAATAAATTGGGGTGGCTTCCACCTATTAGATTTATTTAGCCCCTACCCATATAACGTTATTACAAAATCTGTTTCTAAAGTAAACCTTAAAACGACTGGATAATTTAGAACAGTGTTTTTTATCAGTGCTTAGAGAAGAAATCTCACTTAATCAGGTCAAAAGTAATAACTAATAGCACCTATGTGAAAATATACTCTACAGGGAGGTTTGTTTTGAATCATGCATATTTGCTCATTAAATAGAGAGTTTTTTCTAATTGCTAATATTTGTGTTTTAATGCAGTTATTATCTGATTCAAACGTTTAGTAATTAACAAGATTTCATTTTATTAAATTATTTTATTAAATTAAATTTTATTAAATTTATTAAATTAAATGGAATGAATCTCTAATGACTAACATTCTAGTTTCGATTATGCATAGCATCAAGGGCATGAAGTGAACAGTCATATGTGTGCTATAACGTAGCCAACCAGGAGTTCGGGTAGTAATCTAGCAGAGTCAACAATCTAGAAAACTCGGTAATATAGCAACTTAGCACAGAAGTTAATAACCCACGGCAGATAAGAAGGCAGGTTATAGTCAACACGAGTGTATTAACGAAACTCACTCTCAATCGGTATCGGCTTAAACAAATAAGAATCATTATCAAGTGTCTTTTATCGGTGGGGAAATAAAGAAAGAAATTACATTTTTATTCATAGAAGAAATATTGGGGGCGAGGGAAAATAATTATCATTTCTTCTAACATCTCCCTTCTTTGGCAAATCACCCGTAGGTCTTCTAGGACGGATCGATCTGGAGACGCGAAGGTTTCCATCTTGTTCGAGCTGTACGCGACGGAACCAATGACCTCATCTATAATCTGAGATCTAGGTGGAATAACATGAGTAAGATTAAACGTATCAAG
>CAADRB010000059.1:1288737-1324526 GCA_900708905.1 Hymenolepis diminuta | reverse complement strand
GCGACTGAGACAGGTGCCATAGAAGACCTTACTTCAACGTTCTTTAACACGCCTAACTGACTAATAAATAAGCGATTGTTCTGTGCAAACTAGCCACTAATAACTTAAAAGAACAATCGAATAAAAACAATTGAAAAATAGACGTTCCCCGAGGAGGAGAAACACACATCAATAAACCTACAACTCTGCCCTCAGGACAGGAAAAGCGAAGGCTTAGAATAGAGAAAGGGGCGATTACAAGAGTAGGGGAAAAAGAGTTCACGAGTTTACTGCAAAGAACAGAAAGTGAAGCTTGTAAGATGTATGTGGAGAAGGTAGAGAATAATTACAAGAAAGCTTCAATCAAATCTCTGTATGAAGCTTAAGGAGGGCAGAAATTTGCGATCAACAGGCAAGTGGTGCTTAGGAGTTGTGTAGGTGCAGCCGGAACATGGAGTGAAGAATAACAACGGCATTATCCACCTTCTTCAAGAGGAAAAATTCAGAAAACGGCAACGCCTTATCTCCATTATCAACCTGAGAAATAATAATATAAACATAAAACTCATTAATAAATTTGTAGAGAAGTAATAAAGCTACCTTCAATTGGCCATTAACGAATATAAGATAGCCGTTGTCGACTGGTTGGTAGTCACACGTACTCAGAGTTATGGCAATAGTTGACCAGGATAAGCCCTAAGCAGTCGCATAATGATAAGTTTCAGAGCTTACTTCAAAATGCTTCAAAATGTTCTGTTTTCCTTGTATCTTTATTCCTTCATACGACATTAAAGCGGAATCCTGTAAATATTGCAACTGGAAGATATTTTACTTACATGATACATATTTACAACAGCAGCACGATTCGTCTGAAGTGCTTCATAGTAGGCCTTTACAAATGCCTCTCCTAAATTTTCGAAATCAGGAGGAAATTGACTGAAATAAGCGTCCATGTGAGGTCTTTGAAAAACAGCAAATGATATTAGCGGGCTATACCAGAGATACACAGAAATTCAAGTAATATCATCAGTATCATCACGCATAAAATATTTCTGTAGTTGTCAAAATCGATTTAATGTATAAGTTTATATAATTCTTATAAATCTTAGCGATTTTTTTAATAAATCCAACTCCTCCTTATTTCCTTATATTCATTTTCTCTCATCGTTTCCGTGACACATACTGTAAAAGGTCTTGTGTAGTTATATTTCTTAGCTATCCAAGTTTATATTACTCCACTACTAAATAATTGAAACGTTATCTATCATGAATGACGACAAAGAGACCAAATTATTATCGTTCTTTTTACCTTATCGGTACTACTACTGCACAGGCATTAACTTTGGTATTTCAGGAGCAGAATTCAACTAAGACCAAACCGAATAATGATAAAACTTAAAAAAACCATTACATAAACACCTTTCCGTCAAACTTTATATTTTCCTTTTAATTAAATATTAATTTTATGCTTTCTTCCAGCTATATGCGTATCCAATTTGTTATTGCTTTTCTTTTAAGCAAATGTCTTTTGATTGATCAAACTTTCTTCTTTCATCTGCCTAATTTTACCCAAACAATAATATGGTAATTCTAAGTAAATATTCTCTTCGTTAACTCACGTGTTTTTTAAGTTTATAACTTTTTAGAGACCAACTAATATAGAAAGCGAATTTGAAACATCGTAGCCGTTTGTTTTGTATTACCCCTTCAAGCTTCATTTATTAGTAATATTTGAATTACACAGTATCAACAGAATTAGATGAAGGTCTCAAGAATCGATTAACACACAGAACGCAAAGACTAAAATAATTACACAAGTACTGCCGGAGTATAGGCTGGTGTATTAATGAGGCACATAGGGATACTAGCAAGCATTTATGTGGAAAGTTGTGGCTTATGAAGATCAACAAACTGGATATGTACTTAAATTGACAAATGATAAATGTGGAAAAGTCACTATACACGTAGTTTAATGTTAACTTAAATTCCACTACCGTAGCCATCTGCACCATGACATCATTCATAATTAGACTTCAGCAATCCTAATTGTAAAGTACCATTATAAACATAGAATTCCTAAACTACTTTATTTGATTTTTGCCTTTCTAATATTCTCCCGTCAAACTCCTACCTCCTTTAATTTCATTTGTGTTAGAAGCCAATTTAATTAGATTTCACTGTGACATCTAAGTTAAGAAAAAACTGTAGATGATCCAAAAGTAGAAAAAATATTGGCAAGAATTAAAAGTGAAGAAAGAGTGTTGAGTGCTCCAAGAGTCACAAGATTGTAGGGGGAAGGGGGGTAAATTCCGTAGTCACCAAATATAAAGTTGCAAAAGGTACGAAAGGCACGGGATTAGCAGTAACTGTACTTATATAGAATTCAGCAGAGAGAGAGATAGAGACGAGGGATACAAAGCGGAAGGTAGGGGGAGTCGTAGACAGAGAGGAGAGGGTTGAAGGACCCAACTGTAGGAGCTAACC
Source organism: Hymenolepis diminuta (assembly GCA_900708905.1). NCBI lineage: Eukaryota > Metazoa > Platyhelminthes > Cestoda > Cyclophyllidea > Hymenolepididae > Hymenolepis > Hymenolepis diminuta. Next base: position 1,322,063 of record CAADRB010000059.1, on the reverse strand, counting down.
GGTAGGAATTGGAGAGATTCGAGCTGGGGAGTTGAGGAGCGTTAAGGGAAAGATCATAAGTGAATATTTACAGACAGAGTCGGTAGACAATTGGAATAGTTATAGGACACTATGAGAATCTAGTTGTGAAGGTAGGGGTAAAGCAAGGCTACTGAGTTTAAAGGATGCAGAAACTCTTGTCGGACGATCATATGAGTATTCATAGTTTTCAAAGATGGCCTGATGTAAGCATGACGATATGATCTCGTTGAGTGGTAGTTTATTGATGGTCACCAAACTATCTAAAACATATTAACTGCCAATCCTGAATAACTCCTGATAATTTAATCAGAAAATACTGAAAGATAACTCTCTTTTTATTTCCAAAATTACTCTATTCGATTTCGCTATGACAGTAGTTCGGTTTTTTCTTTACAAAACCGGAGTTACGTCTTTATACCCCTATGACGCAAAATCCCTATCTGTCATGTCTAAATGCATTTGTCGATCCCCTTTCTATCACTGTCTCGTTTCACTGCATTCATGTTTTCATGCGCGTCCTTGTCAAAGTGGCTCGAATAAATTGTCTTTGTATTTCCACTCATATGCGTAGACACACGTTTGTCATTCACAAGCTCATTGTGGTTTGACCAATACATTTGGCCTAGTCACATCTTGGTATTCTACTCTATAACTGTTTTTAGCTGCCAACTTTTAGATATTACCCTAACTCCAACAGTGCTTCTTTAATTAAGCATTTTAAATAAAAATGCATTAATAAGCTTGAAATATCTAATTAGTTAAATGCGATTCCGATCGGTAACTGATAGTCGCTTAAGCACGCTTTGGAAATGTAACAACTATTCAAACGCTACTGTTTGGGATTGTTTTACTCTGTCACCAAAGTGGGGAACATGAGTGGCCAAAAAATAATGAATATGTGATCTAAGCATCTGTTGTGAGTATCTCTATCTTTCACGTGGAAAATCCAGTCTTGCTTCCAACCCACGGTCTGGCAGTGGGTTGATCTTCAGAAATCTGTTATAAGTGACCTCTGTTCCTCTAAATAGCCCTTATAAAATTAAGTCTCTTAGAGACAATGCAATTTAATCTTCATTCTAGAAATTTTGTTAGATCTGAGTCAACTGAGACTCCAACTATATTGCAATAGCAACTAAGGACTGTTATAAGAACTGGCTTTTGTATCCTGTCAATAAACAAGAAAGAGAATCTCGAAAAATCTAAGTTGCCATAATCTTCAAACTTTACTCTCCTCCTCTCCAAATAAACATAACATTAACAACAAATACTGTCAAACTTCGATACGAACTAATAAACTATTCGAACTGCATTTGGAAAAAACAGCATTTCAGGATACTGGGTACAGTATTACATCTTACAGCCAATTCAGCATGCTTTGAACGCTATTATATTCAATCAATTATGATTACTGCCTTGAAGATGTCTTCACATTCGCGATGTTGGTGTAGGCCTACCAGATGAATTCAACTGCGAAGAATCAGTGATTCTCGTTCGCGGACAAAGACGATTTCGTCCGTACTCCTCCATTCTTCTTCTCGAATCCTCAACAAATAGTTGTTAGAGATCACCATCAGCAGAAGTTAAATCAGCCATAGCCACTCATCAATCTATGAATTGACCTTCATCATCATCTTCTTTTTCCTCTTCTTCTCCACTCTCAATTTCCTAGCTCCCTTCCTCTCCTTCCTCATCTTCAGCATTTACATCCAGTTCAAAATATGCACACTCTGGGCAACCCACTGAGAAATGACAATCGAGTTTGAGAAGATATTCGAGGTTATGTTAAACAAATTACTCAAGATCGGAAGGAATTCCATTGAGAGGATCTCAAATATTCCATCACGTCAAATTTGCTTCCAACGACGAAGTGCCAATCAACATATGCCCTGGATGTCCAGAAAGATCTCGAATCGCACCTATGCACGCACCATGAAGCGAAATCCAAAAAACATTAAATTAATCAAACTCTCTTTACTCTTTATCCGATGGTTAAATCTCACATCATCCAGCACTGAAGAAAAGATCCCGCATAGGTGAATCGTTCTTCGGTAGATGCGAGAGGCGAAAATTTAATTCACTCGGATCTCCGTAGATAGTACACGAGAATCAAGTAGGGTTAGTATGCCATGCATTCTTGTATTCAGTAATTAATTCCTAGAGCAAAACAGTATTATAAATAACAGTGCTTCTGAAATGAATTAAGTGACAGTTAAAATATGCTGTTTTCTGGTCTTTCACGGGTGCGGTAATTCTAATGGTATAACGATCGTACTTTCTCCTCATTCAATTAACACTAGAAGTATTGAGACGTGCATCCCATAATCGGACCGTCTGATCAGTGCTATTAGAGAGAAGGCAAATCCCATCGCTCTGGAATGAGAAAATGCAATGCAAGGCCTGAATTAAAGATAGATAAAGGAATTCAAATTTATCATGTAGTCTACTTATTCTTGAGTCATGTAGACAACAACATTACGATGACCTGTAGAAGCTGCTACCGGCTTACCTTTTATTGAGGTTCTGAAATCCTGTTTTTTTTTAACTTAAAACACCAAAGATCAGACGATGAAATGCATAGTAGGATGTCATCGCGGATGTGGCATAGCTAAAGTTGAACAAATTTCTGCGTAGTGTTTCATTTTATTTACGTCCTCTTAAACTTGTTTATAAAAGGAACAAGTTTGAGCGCCCTCATTCTTCGTCCATTTTCCCATTCGTAAATGGCAATCTGCTGCTATCCTCCTCAACTACAATCCCATGTCAATGGTAGTTTCCTCACCCCTTTACACTTTAATGAATTTAGGTCCAACTTTCTTACTCTTACGAACATCTATGCCTCTTCATTCTATTTGACCTTTTCCACAAGACGTTCTTAAATGATGACGACAATCTAAACTTGAGTGCATTCAAAATCCTAATAGACGGCCCTAGATCTTAAAATTTCTCTCTTCGACGGCTTTGCAATTGTCTTCTCTCTATTCTAACGCTGTAGTAAAAATTATTAGAAAGTAGAATTACATAGCCTGTAGAATAGTTACATAGAATATACGACATCTAGCGTAAAGAGTATTATCGATTAAACGTGAGTGGCCGCATTAAACGAAAAGAAATGTCCACTTCCTGATTAAATTAGGTGGTTTTCAGTCATCTCCATATTGCCATAGCAGTGAAAATATGGAATAATAGTATTTTTAATCAACCATTAAGGAAGACCATTAATTAGTTGAAAAGGGAGTGACGATCTCAAAACTTCCCAAGCTAATTTAGATTAGCATTTTTTCTAATGATAATACTGAGAAAAGAAGTGACATCATGGTGTCTTTCTAGTGAGAAACTCGAATTCTGTGGCTTCTTTTACTATCTAGATTTAACCAACGCGCTTGGCCATTCTGTTCAATTTATTTGCACAGATGGACACCGAACCCATGACATCTGACTTTTCAGATAAACGCATTAACTACTGCACAACCGGCGCACTGATTACGATTACTTACCCGAATACAGGTATCATCAGAAGAACCAGTGAGGAAAGTTGGCCTTCCGTCTGAAAGCCATACTATTGTTCTAACGTCGCCATCAGCCTTTATGACATTGCCGAGAACTACAAGTGCAGAAATATCAGTAAGAGAACCTAGAGAGACGATTATATCTACTTCCACCTTAAATTGATTAGTATTCGAATCGGGAAGTGACATTCGTGCATGAGAGGAGGTAGGAAAAAAGGAAGAACTTTAACCCATTCGAACACGTAGTTTAGTAAGAACAGGTAAAAGTTTACACTACTCTGCCAACTGAGTTCTTTGACTGTTTGACTGCTGTTGACAAATAATTTCTAACGAGCGAAACTGTAAAACAGCTATCTTCTATAGAAGAAAAATAACCTAACTTCTCTGCTGAGAGAAAAAACATTACGTCAAGCCCCCATTGACCAGCTTTAATCTATGCGATCGATCATTTAAATTAATTTATATACACCGATGGGTGTCAAGCACGTAATCTTCATTAATATAATCCCCCACCTTCATTAGATACATTTTGACCTTCTCAGATATCCTCGTCAGTATGTTTTGCACTTTATAGAACGTCAAAGGTCCTAAAGTGGACAACCTATAATATTTGAGAGAGGACTAAAGCCTAAAGACTAAAGGAGGTCGGGAAGGGGTATTAAAAAATAAAAATTCACCGCTATAAGATCGAAAAGAGACCGAGCAGATAGCAAAGTATTTATACTAGGAGAGAACAGAACAGTTTTGTAACCAGTGAACCGAAAATACGGCAAGACAGCAGAACTTATCAAATTTTGTGAAAAGAATTTGTTTCAAGAGCAATAAATTTCTCGATCACTGTTTCCCAAACTTACACCTGGAAATGCAGTCTCCTAAGAGTTATATTAAAGGCTAACCAGGTAGATAATCTTTCCCATATACTCCGGTTATATATAGAAAGTTGTCCTTCTTAAAAGGAGAATGAAGCTATCATCGGTCTGCAAGTCTTCTACTGAATATAAACAACTGTAGCCAGAGTATACCTCAGTGAGTAGCCTCAGATCATAAAAGTGACCCGGAATTTACACATATCTTATGTATCTTTTAATCAATATAGACTAACTCTTTGCAGAAAGAAAAATTCATACATTGAAAACAAGCCACTTATTTTAAAATAACTAGTTTGAAAATTACGTTCAAAATCCTACATACAAACAGAGAAGATCGGTGCTGGAATTTCCGCAATAAGCTACAGAAAAGGCCTCCTTATCAGTTGAAATTCATACATTCAAATTTTCTCTACTGGGTTTAATTAGCTGAACCAAATTAAGAGCATAAAAAGAAGGCATTAAAAGGAAAAAGCAGGATTATTATTGGCCAAAAGCTCTGATTAGTGAAAACGTTAGTTCTTTGATGTAAATAAAGTTAGAAACAATAACAGCCATTCACACAGTGAGAATATTACAATGGAAATCGGAATACGCAGAGAAAACTTTCCAATTGACTTACTTATAACACTTAGATTAATGGCCAAAATGCTATCAAAATTTCATCAATAAAAATGAGTTTCACCAAATCACCACGAACAAAGATTTGGTTAAGGCAATTTCAAACGAATGCTAAACAGATGCCGGACGAGAAAGGAGGCGAAATATGGATTACGAATCCAATAGTGAACTGTATTTCTTGCGTTCCCGAACATCAACTATAACTGTGCGAGAACAAGAAATTGCATGTTTAAACTCACGGTGTCATCGACCGTTTGTAGATGAAAGGGAAATGAGAAGGCAATGGTGTATCGATCATCTCAAATCCAAGGATGATCTGACATCTTGTATGATCTCTAAAATACCTCGTCCAAAATTTCTAAGTCTTAACATCCTATGTAAAAAATCGGGAAAATTAAAAAGTAATGTCTCCCTATGAAAAAATATATTAAGACATACCTTTCGTCTATTCTGCGGAGAGAGGGAGGTGTAACTGATTTAGACTTTTGAAATAAAATAAATAGTGACTAAGAAAATCCGACGACATATCTTTGAATAGTATTTATAAATCCAGGAGTAGATTAGTCAAATCTAATTTATCGATTTAGCTAAAGATCAGTCATTGCAGCAGTATACTGGAACAAATCCACTTAAGGCAGACAATGGAAAAGCAACATTTCACAAACCTGTAGGAGCAGTGACGAACTCTCCACCGACTTTACTTAAAATTCCACAATGAATGGTATGATCCGTGGGTTGTTTGAGAAGAAAGATATCATGAACAGTTCTAGAATATGTTGTTGAGAAAAAGATTGCTATAGCCAGCAGATGTCTATCATCACCTAGCGATTAGAAATGATTAATTGGCGATAAGATCTCCACTATAGTGTCCACAGGTGGTCCCGATTTGTGTTTTCGTATTTGCACCCAGATACCTATACGGGAGTCTATCATCACACCGAGACTCCGACAACGAGACATGACTAACGTCCAGCGAAGAAATGTTTCGTATATAAATTTAATTTACTTATAAATAAATTGGGATTGGTTTGTCTGCCACCTCCGGACTGAACTGACAACATAAGTGACTTAACTTATTCTATCTATTCGATCGATGTAATCCCGATGGACCTCAACGTAATAACAAAGAGTATTCAAAAACACAAACTTCTCAGCTAGCTAAGAATGCAGAGTAAAGGAGAGTGAAAAGGAATTTAGTTTATGACAAATAGGGTATTATGAAATGATATTAAATACTTTAAGGAGTTGTGCAGTAATATCAGGATTTTCAAGAATGATTTCGAGATATTCGCAAATGAAATGCACCTCGATAATCAACCTGAAAATAAAATTTAAAAAAGAAATAACAGACCTTATTGGTGGGGCAGACATACTTGGAAGAAAATCCAATAAAAACATGCGTTCCTTAGTAGAAATAAGGGATCTTAAAAATTAAATACTTAAGGAGTGTTTGAGATTTAATGCTTCCTTTAAAGACGAAACATAATTATATTAAGGGAGTTCAGTATTAAAATACATTTACAAAACAATAAATGAGACCTGAATAAAGATGGTATTCATACTTAAACGAATATTAATTTAAAAATATAACTACCAAGTTGAGGCATAAACAGGTGATCTCGATATATTACATATTGTGCGCTTTTGATTTAAGTAACCGCAAATAATTTTTATCCACTAATTTACCAAAATATGTATTTTAGTATTTTAAAACATTAAGTTAATATATGTTATCAAGTTAGATGAGTTAATGAAGGGGGGGGGGCATTATAAACAATTACGTTTTAGCTTGTAGTTAACATCCCGCTGTTTGAAAAGTTATTAGGTTCATCGGAGTGTTGTGTCGTCTTTAATGTCCCGGAGTAGGATATGCTTTGATGATAATTTTTTTTATAGTAAAAGCCAACGCAGTATACTTATTTAAAAACGCTCCACACCTCGTTTATGCTCTTCCCATCGCCACCATTTGTAAGCTTTTGGATAATTAAAGTAACGGAAACACCTAGGTTTTGCCTGGTCAGTTTATCGTCATCAAGGCCGAAGGGCGGATGGGCTAGATCGTACCTTTAAATACAAGAAAGTATATTCAGGTTTGTTTCCATTATTGTAAATATTTTTTTAATAGTTAAACGCCGTGAGGACGTAGTTATTACAGATGAAAACCGGGATCTCTTCAACTAACTTGTATCCCACATTTTTGTAGTGATTAGGAGAAGCTGTACAATAAAGTATATTATTTCCACCTAATCTTATATTATCTTCGTCTAAGCTCCCTATTGTTTGTCTTTTTAGAAATTGAGTTTCCATTCTTTGATTGGTCATCTAATGTGATGATCTATCTTATTTTAATGATTCTTATAGTTGTTTTCGATCTTTAAAGAAATGATTTCTTGACTCTATGTACAGTTTTCCTTCAGTTTCAGTGAAATAGTTTGTGCTCTCTTTCCTGCTCTTTGTGAAAGTGTTATGAAGATTGTCAATCGTAGTTTTGGATTGGTTCTATCTTCTTTGAAAATGCAGTTTTACATTCCACTTAAGACCTAAGTCGAGTCGATTAATCTGAAGTAAAAATTACTTGAATAAGCTCTTATGTTCACGCTATAAATTTCACTTTTTACTGTAACTAACATTAATCACTTGGGGGAAATATATTTTAAAGTTGGACTGTTATAATGATTCTCTGAGTTAGGAATTACCTGTTGCTAACTGGCAGGGATCTACAAACGTGTGGTAAATTATTTATTATGCACCGAAAATTAGAGGTTGGCATCACACGAATATCGGTATTTATCTCAAACAATTAAAAAAAAAAGGAAAAGCATGAAAAATTTCCGAAGCCCATTTCAGGAAGTGCGTGTACCAAGTTCCTTCGGTTAAAAGGCGCTATTGTGAATCCAGTACTATGGAAGATTGCATTATACTACTTCTTTTATTGGCGAGAATTGGTCTGTTGTTGGCCATCCATATCTCTGGATGAGCACCAACCTTGTGACCTTTGACTTAGCAGACGTACAGGTTGACTTCTTCATGATACAATGTGTTGATTACCTCTTAATATCAAACAGTACAATGGATCCGCTCTCTAAGAGAGTCCTTGAAGTGTCTGCTAACAAAGAAGGCTCTAAAGCGTTAAGGGTCAGTACTAGACAAATCGAGTAGACAATAAAACAGTTTCTCTTAAGGCAGCGAATACGTTATTTTGGTGGATTTAGTAAATATTGGACTCTGAATAATCGATAGTAACAAAATAGATGTGTCAGAGAGTGCAACGTCTTAGAGAGTATGTTAAACTAGCCCCTTATTCGTGTATTCTATTCGAACTCCCACTACTCGGTACCATAGAACATAAATCCACAGATTCTTAAGAATGCTGTGATCTGAAATGGCGTTTTAAATGATTAGTCTCTCAATTTACTTATTGTAAATAATTATCCGAATGAAATACAACTGAGTCAACAAATTGAAGAAAGCGTGATCTAAATAATTATACAGTATAGGTATAATTGTGGAAAAGATAAGATAGTGTAAAAGTGATAGGAGTCCGACTAAACAAAGCGATAGCTAAACAAGCGGTGTTCACGTTTGTCTGAGGATAATTAATTCCCACAGATTATCCCAAAAGTTGCCTGTCATCCTTATAAAGACGAGGACGAACATTGCGCCTAAGATCTTGACAGTTATTTGGGAGTAAAAATGTTACCAGTCCGACCGTGTTTGATCTTCCAACATTTACAACATGAAGACATGTATTCATATATAATGCCATTGTTCGATTAATAAAATGCCTTAGATTAAATGCATTCTGTCTTAATCTTCTCTCTCTAGTCTAAGTCAAATGTGGTCGAGTGATACCTAGTGGATGGATAAATTATAGCAGAATTAGATCCCCAAGCAGTATACAGCATAGGAGAGTCATTTCATGAATCAGGCAATTGAGCAAGTTTCAAAATAAAGGATGTAATGGTTTATACGTTACGAAAGAACCAGGAAGCATTAAAAGATACAAAGGTAAAGTGTAAGCGATCAAAGTGATCACTACTCTACTCCGCAGTGATGGACCTAAAGACGAGCATATCTCGACATAATAGCTGTCGATTGAATACTGTTCTCCCTTGTTTGCCTGTGTGTCAAGTTTTTCGTACAATATGTTGAGGTTACCACCTTAGCCTACTTCCAATTCTTTAATGGCAACGTGTTTGGTTGCTTGCGACAGCAATACCTGTCGAGGGCTTTCAACTACTCATTACCACTGACAAAATACGAAAGACGATGGCACTGTTCTTTGCCAGTTATCTAAACTGAAAATCAAGATCAAATCGGGAACACACATCTTTTTCAATCATTCATTCTCATTTTCAAATCTTTACATGTGTCCCATTATTTGGAAATTCAGATTGTGATATTTAGATTTTCCTTCTCTCAGAGTTGCTGCTTGTGGCACATAGTAGAGTATGTAAAATTATCGTAATTAGCACAACTCTAAAGAGTCTATATCGAAGTGAAAGCATACTGAGAATGTGATGTACATGTTGACACGAATTTTACTTTGTTACTGATAGATTGACAGTAGTTGTTGTGATGATATTGAGTTAGCGTATATCGAGGACGAGATCATTTGCTGCTAGTGATTGTCGTTCTCAAATTGTTAGGACTTGTTAACATCATTTCTAAGGGTTATCTCGAGGAAACTCTAGTAAGATCTCCTATTTAAAATATCATAGGTAGCACCAATCAATACTAGTAGAAGAGGAAAATTGGGGATGGCGTAACTAACTGTTCATTTTAATCAGTTGGTTAATAGGATCTTTACACTGTGGTCTTGAACTCACTCGACAAACTAGGAATTAATTCCTTCAATTTGACCACAAAAGCACTTGGACATGACGTGGAGAACTACACTCGTTAAGTGAAAAATGAACAAATTGATTATTACGAAATCCAAATGACGTAAGACTCGTTTGCTAACCTAGCAATACACTCAACTCCCAACTTGCAGCTCCTTAATAGACTGTTCTCCATGTGTAAGTACTTTTCAGGATAAAAACTGTAATATTTTCTCGGTTTTCTGGTAGTAATAACGACAAATTAACACATTTTAGTGATCCAAAATATATTCCTTGAGGCGGGTCATTATAATGACTCATCTTTGTTATTTATCTACGTACTGAAATTAGCAAAGACAATCCTGGTTAACTAATCCTTTTTTGGAAGCGGTACAAAATATTATTTTTTCAAACTGATATTTCCCTAGTTATTTTTGGTAAAACTAGATTGAGTTAGTGCTTTCAAACATTAAAAAACACAGTATATTTGTTCTTTATTCCTGCGTTATGTACCTAAATTTATTAATCTAAGGCAGGAAATTCATATCCAGGGAAATATTTTTTATCTGAAGCTTAGCATATGTTTTAAGTATACGGAGAAGTTAATTATTCATTATTTAACGAAAAAATTGAAACTCTTAAGGACTCTTATTGAGAACTATTTTGTTAAAAAATCTAACCTACATTATTTTAAGAAATACACAAAAATTGCTTGACTTAAATCCGATAAGTTGACAGTCCAGTATTTATTCTAAATAAGGATATTAGTGGATCTTATTTCAGTACTATTGGCTACAAGCATGTTGATCCTTTGCACGTTACCAGAAGTATAACGAATTATCCAATCTATTCATTTTTTATTTAATATTAACCTTCTGAGTGTGGCAGATGGAGTCAATTTCTTGAGATTTTAATTGCCATTTATTATTCTTTTTTTCAGGAATGACCTAATTTGCCTATTTGGCATTAATGCCAAGTTTATTGTTCGAAATTTGCCATGTTTTACTAAAATTGCTAACCCCAATGACGACCTTGACTCTAGCGACCCAGACTCAAACTGAAGAGTAGAAGGATGAGATTGATAAGAGGCGAGAAGTTTGATTACTTCACTCTTTATTACAAATAACGTGGTTTAAGCATAAAATAGGAGTAGGAATGAATGGTGTTCAATCCGATTGATGAAGATTAGTTAGTATCTTGAGCTCTGGCAATGAGTGCTATCTCTTTGCATGTCATGCTCTCATCATTAAATAGAACAGAATGCCCACATATTGTTTCTTGTAATCAGTACTAAAGTATGATTTGTTCAAGATGATCCATAGCTTTCAGTATAATATTTACCGAAGAGAGATGAAAGTAGGTACGTAGATTTAGTTTTTAGCATTTTAAGATTCCTCAGGAGCTCGAGCTGTATCTGATGCCGCCTCTCCCCTAAATCTTCAGTATATTTGAGAAGTTATTTTCGATCAAAGGCTAGTTTTCGAGGCGGCTGTGAAACAATAATACCAGATGTTGCCTTTCATAAATCAGTGTTTTTGTCCACCAGAATATTTACTATCACATATTTCACAAACCAATTCTATTTCGTTTTATAGTAGGGGAAAATACACATCTCAAATTGTACAAGGTTGAATATCGGTGGGAGAACCACTCCCATCTTCTTTGCAGGAGAGGTTTTCTGATTGATGATCATTCATAATATAGCTAGAGAATTCGATTGGATCGGAAATACTATGGACTTAAACATTTGTATTGGGTAATCAAGATCCTGGAGGTCTGCTCTGTTTTGCACTCATACCTAAATGCCAGTTGGCGATTTCTGATCGGTTAGTCATCCTGAATCACACAATAACTCACATAGGACAAAACCGTCAGCGCCTCAAAGATTGAGTATGCCTGCCTGTGGCAATCCGAATGGTCCTTCTTCGGTACTGATGTCTCCTTCCCCTTTTCCCCTCTTATTCATCTCTATTTTTCTAATAAACATGTGATTCTACTAAACTCTCATTCATTCAAAGCTCTTACATCCTGTTAGCTTTTGGAAGATCATTAGTTCTAAGAGGGCTATATATTCTAATTTGATCTCTCTCCTAAAACATCTTTATGTGGGATTGGAGCTTCTTTTTGTGCCGAAATAGGAAATATGTAAAAGTAAAACTAGTGCTATCAATAATAATATATGGAATTTTGAAATCGAAAGAGAGAAAATTACTTCTTTATTCGGTAGCTGGCCGCAGTACAAAGATGAAAAAGGTGAAAGCTTTTTAAATGTGGCCAAGGGGACTTAATAAACTGGAAACAAATTAGACAAAGAGATTTATTTAAAAGTATCAATTTGTAAATGTATGTAAAGCAATATATGACATAAAGAGATTAAAATAGAGTATGTTTCTAAGGCATACCCATATCATTATATAGGTTTTCATAGTTGATAATAGAAACATACCTCAATAGTATTTTATATGAATCTGTTGGGAATCCGCTGCATCTAGAAGTTTGATATAAATACGCATTTGGGAGCATCCATACTATAAAAGTAATCAAAATGTTGGCTTCTTTTGTTGTTGACGATGACAAGACTAACCACTTAATTTAATAAATTTACAATAAGATTCGAACATTTTAAACAAGACTTCAACCGAGAAACTGGTGGTTAAATTGTGATAATGGAAATTAAGTACATTGGGACATGACTCAGTGCTCCATAAGTAAAAAATGAAAAACCCAATGAATGAAGCATTCAAAGGACTTCAGGGTCTTTTGACATCTTCGGTTTTCATCACTTTTAATTGATTCCTGTATATCTTTTGTCTTAAAAACCTTCCTGGTTTGAGATATCTGAGATAGTATTGTTCCGTTGAAGATGATTTTTTAAAGGAGATATGATGACGATATTTTTAAAAGTGAAAACGGAAATTTCTTTTTAATATCACAACCTAGAACTTTTATTCTATCTCACATTCGTCTGACGATATAAGAAGGCATGCATGCAAAATTGACCAAGTTTAAAAGACCCGTTAATTGGCATTAGGTAACTATATTTGAAGCTAGTAAAATTAAGTTAACTCAGGTCCATTCAACTAACTCAATTCGGGCTTAAAATAATGCCGAAAATTATTCCACGACAACTTATTGTCTAAACCAAGTCTATCATTGATCAGTTTTCACATTATTATTATTATTATTATTATCTGACGTGATAGATATGCGGTTATTCTACTGGTATTCACATTATTTAATCATGGTAGCCTTGTGAAATACTTTTTTACAGTCCCACATTCACCTACAGCTCTCATGTTTATTGTGGTACAGATACAACACGAAGCACACACATTACGGGCACGCGTGATTGGTGGCATGTCGGTGTCACGTGACTTCACCAGAGCACCAGACCCTCAACCGCCATCACCTCACCCTAGAACGGAGGTTACATGATTAATGATCTTATTTCACACGGCGAATTGACTCTTGATGTATTCAGATCAACACATTTTAAAGAAAAGAATTGACTAAGACTGCTGTCTTCAGACTCAAGTACCGTTAATAAGGCCAAACACTTGGTATCAAAATCGGTAAATGAGTAAATGACCGAGTGAGATCTACTGTCGCGAGCCTCTTACCTCGTAACAGGTAGCAACTCCGGAAAGACAAATACATCGAGACGACATGGTCAATCACAGAGTTTTATCGAAAGTGAGCTCTGAACATCGCATAAATGGGCTTAATTACGGCCTTAAAGGTTAATTTCAGAATTTTTTGAATGACTTTGCTAAGAGGCAATGAATTATGTATATTAAGTAAAGGATAGGCAATCTGATTAATCAAAAATTTAAATAAATCCTGCGCCTATGCCCTCACTTCCTTCTTCATCTCTTATTGGACTATTTAACACTTCTTCGTGTTTGGATGTTTTCCATGACGGTAAACAGGTAAATAATTTAGCTTCATCGTGGATAACAATATTCGATAACGCTTCTCCAGTCCGTCCTTTAAGCATATCCCTTTGCTTGGCCATATTATTCAGTTGTATTTCATAATATTATTACCCAGGACAAGACAAAGATTTAACAAATTTTTATTGTGAGAAACCATTCGAACAAGTTCAAGAGAAAACTAAGCCAGTAAGAGGTCAGCGAGAATAGATCAAGCGGAAGCTTCACCTTCCCAATTTCAAACTTGGGTGACTGGTCAGTACATTTTTTGTTCTAAAGGTCGCATGGCAGGATGAATAGGGCTAACATTATTTTAAAATAGAAGACCTATTAAAGGATATAGATTGATGAATCTTCAGAGACATGCACGTTATTACCAAACTACTGGCATTTATTTATTACACATGGTAATAACTCGAAAACTTCAATATATTAATAGCGGTAATGGAAACATTGTTGTCATGTAAAGGTAATGAATAAATTTTTGTTTTTCATTTTGAACAGTTTGAATAAATTAAATTTGTAGTAAGTAGCTTGTTACTCCATTTACTATACTTATCTTGCCAATAAATAACGTTGATTAGAATTGGTTACAAGTGAATCCTTATAGAAGTTAGATTTCGGTGTCGAAGGAAAATAATAATCAAACTTGTATTAAAGGTGTATTGATATTTAATCTATTTCCTATTGAAATTTGTCTAATAATAATAATTACTCAAGACGATACTGATATAAGAGTACACAGCTAACAATTGTATTGACTGATGTGATCTTCCTTTTTATTTCAAGGATATATTAAATATAGGATTTAGGTAAAGATTTTATGGTTTTCAAAAATATATTCTGATCTTGAAACCAAAAAATTTTTATACAGCTCAATCAGCTCCCGTTCTTAAAACCTTCCGTCCAGTTGGATCACGTTTAAAAGCAAGCAGTAGATATCGGTTTACAAGAACCAAAGATTGAATCCAACTGCAGTTCCCTTATTCAGTAATTTTGTGGGTCATGACATAAAAATCCCAAATTTATCTAATCGAATAGGATAAAAAAGCGAACAGTCGGAATCGACTGAGTTTGAATAATCGGGTAGTGGTGCCACCCCTATCTTTAGAGTCACAGAGCTGTTATAAGAATGACACAATTGTGATTAGCACAAATCGAATTAACTCAGCTCATTTAAATACTAAGTTATTTGAAAATGAAAGCCGAAATTTTAATGTTTATTTAAAACGCATTTAATTATCCATCAAATGATGGAAAATTTACAAAATATTTTAAACGACTTTATGTATTTTTATTACCTTTTAAACCTCCAAAATTGTCACACTTCCCTGAATGGAATAATAATACGAGATTAAGCAAACTTCCTCTATTTACTCCGAATTACCCTCAGCAATAAACCACTGTCTGAGTGTATTTTAACAGTTATTTAAAATTGCTACTTTAATTTCTATTGGATAAAAATATTCCATTTTATCTGGAATTATTATTATTATAGAAATATGATAATATTTTAGTGACTTAAATCGAACAAAACATTCCAACCAAATAATCAATTATTGATTTATGTTCTTAAATGAAAAAATAACATAGTTGATGTAGTATTCAAAATATTTAGAGGACAAAAGAAATTGGAAATGCGTTTGGGAGGAATTAATTCGAATAGAGCTAAGAGCATTGTTTCATTAAGCTAATCTAAGTAGAAAAAAAATTGTGATTGCATTTGGTGAGCATTTCATCGAAGACAAGTCTGGAATGGAAAGTTTATTAGATTTCAAAATAACATTTATCGATGAGAAGAGAACATTGAGTCTGAAGATTATGGTCATGAATTCCTATGTAGCTGTTTCCGTTAGGCAGGTGTTTGCATTTCGTAATCAGCAAAGGTTGAAAGATTTGATGATTGTACAAATTTCTTTCGCCTATTAATTTTTAACTCACATTCGGGGGAGGTAGCAACAAGCGATGTGTAATAATTATCAATATCAAATCAAATCCAAGATTTTAAAAGTTAAAAGTCACAACAAAACAGAGAATGATGAATATTAATGATAAATATTAAGAAATTTACCAAAAACTTCATTTATTTGCTCAATATGTCTCGTTTTGAATTTTGATCTAAAATATTCTTCTTCACTCGGTATTTTTAGTCAGGATAATAAATGCAAATCTTAAAGCATCACAAAAGAAATAGCGTGGACAATCTGTCTTAAAATTAAGCCATTCCACCTGATTGAACTTCTCATCTCAATTAACGGAAATCATGAGCTCAATAACTTACGATTGTCTTGGCAATTACCCAGTGACCTTAGCAATAATCGTCCTAATTTTCTTTTATTAGTCACTACTATCTTTTGCAAAAGTAACAGGTTATGTTACTATTGCGGTTTCCTTTTGACTAATAACATTAAATAACTTGTACACCCTTTTTAAATTTAAAATAACATGTTTAATAAGTCATAAGTTCATAAGTAATACGAAATCCCTGGTTATGATCGAAATTGTTTAGAGCCATAACTATTTTAATTTAAAATTAAACATGAAACCGAAACGATAAATGCCAATTGGGATTCTTAAAGTTCATTTCCTCTTCCATACACATTTAATCCGAATCAAGCCATGCCACAAGAAATCGGAAATTTGAGTGATGGTAGGGAAGAGAGATATAGTTTAAGAATCCAGTGTGTAAAGGGGTCTAATTTTGATATTCGACACCCAGCAGGTTGTGAAGACAGAGCTGAACGAGCAGAAAATCGGAAGCTACTGGAAGTGAAGTGCAGGTGAGGAAGTTGTTAGGTGGTTCGATAAAGTCTCTAAGTAAACAAGTGGTGTTTTAGAATAAGGTAAATGGTCAGTTGCATTTAAAGGCACGACCAGTATGGCGCGGCACGTAAAACTGTAGGCAAGGAGTTCCAGGTTAGTCAAGATCTTCATTATCTTGTGTCACTGCAGATGCCTACTAAGGTGTCAAATGGGCTGATAAAACACTTAATTCAGAATTTAAACACCTGTGTGGATCGATCTCTTTAATTCAATCGGACACCGCGAGCCTACTGGAATTTGATGAATGGTTAGTGGAGTACATTTGAGCCTTATTCAACACTTTAAATAGATACTAATTAGAGAAAGTTTATAAACACGTAAAAAACGAAAAGGCTTACATTAATCGGAAAAACTATGAGTAGCTATCTCATTTCTGCCGTATTACTATAGGCTGCTGAATATCTTTCCTTCTCTAAAATTGGAAGAAAAATGAATTTAGGTTGCAAAACCGACCATCATGGTTAAAACAAGGGGCCAATAAGCATTTCCTGTAATCCATGGGACGAGTCATGAAATTTGAATCTAGAAACTGTCCATTTAGTAATTGATCCCCTTCCCTTTATCAGTTATTGGACCTTCTGTTAGTCGATTTTAGTTTGTGTCATAATTAAAAAGGGTAAAATTTTTTGTTTTGTTAATATATAATTATCAGTATTTAATGATGCAGGAGTGAGTGAGATCAAGTTTAAAATGATTAAATCACATTAAGTTGCTGTGAAATTCAAACAGTATGGAACTTTCTAACTCCGAGAACTTATTCAACGTGCCACAATGACTATGTCTCTTAAAATACTTCCTCGAATGAATACATATTTGTGATATTCAGAATCTAGTGATGAAGATGGTTATTATAAGTTGTCAGTCATGCTCTCTTATCCCAATTGTCTTTTCTCATAGCCAAAATATAGTAGTAAAGGCTAGCGAAGGTATTTTTGTCATAACAGAGACCCTTAATATTTGTAAATGATGTCCATTATTTTCTTGGTAAAATAAAATTAATAGAATTTTTTTCTAATGAATGAAAAGCATGAGTTTCAATTGACTTTTCAAACTTAATTGTGCACAAAGCGATAGCTATTGTGTTGATTTATTGATATTTTACCATTTTGTGGGGAAATCCCCATTAAACTTGAGAGGATATTTTATCACTACCTGTCTCAAATTCTAAGTTTAAACTCTAATAAATCCAATCCCTCTTACTTACTTGTCAATTATTGTGAAATAAATTTGTCAAAGTAACTAATGCATTAAATTTGACTCAAATAAATATGAATACCCGATTGTTTCATTTAAAATAAATGAGATAATTTTGCTGATGTTATTAAAAAGGACAAAATTATAGACGAAATTGTTTCGTGATTTCAGCATTCGATTTTTAAAATTATGTATGGGATACACTATTGTTGAAGAATTCAGAAATATTTAGACTTCAATGTAAAACAGCAATTGAAAATTCTTCCCATCCATTACAAGTGCATTGTTGTGGCTAGAATAAATTAAGCAAGATACTAGGAAAGTCCATTAAGAGTCATATTAAAACTCTTTCCCAATTCTCAATCTTTTTGATACAGTGTTGTCAACTGTTTCCAAGTGCTCACTGAAAGGAAAACGATGCTTCTGTACTATTCTGCAAATAAAACGGACATTACAGTTTCGAATCCGCATTCTCTGTGTCTAAAGTCTAAATGAAGACAGAGACTAAGAGACCACTAACTTTAGCGATATTGAAGTATGACTCTATGCATTTCCCTAAATTTCCCATTATTTGCATTTTCTATGACAATACTCCGGTATTTTGTTCACAAAGCCGATATGTGATATATTTTTGATCCTATGTTCCCCGTCATGTCTAAACGTGTTTATCGATTCCCCCATTTCTATAATTGTCCGTTTCATTTAAAAGTACTTAAGTCCTCACATACGACACTGCTCAAGGGACTCGAATAAATTGTCTTTGTATTTCCACTCACATGGACACACGTGGACACATGCATGTCAGTTATCTACCCGTACGCTTCCCTCTACTCTTCTCTTTTCTTCTTCCTGCTCACACTCTTGAATCCTCATCGTGATTTGTTAAATACATTTTGGCCTAGTCAGTTCTAAAATTTGTTGCTGTTGTTAGCTATAGTCTTAGCTTCGACAATCAAGATCTAGTTCATTAGTTCCTATAAGTTGCTATAGTATATCATTAACGAACTTGATATTAAGATCAATACAAAGACTTGGGAGGAGAAGCATATTCAGATTAACAGACATACATGGCTTTTAACGTACTATTATTATTGCCTTATGTCCGTTTGCTTTGTTCCTTTCTTTTTGAGTTCTATTCAGACTTAGCTGTCCACAACCTGGGAATCCATAATTTTACTATCGTTCGCAATTAATATACATGCGCTACTCCACTGAAAACTGCTTTCAACGGGGTGTTCCTATCTTAAAATTAGGAAATAATAAGAACTGCAAATTCCACTTATCATGGAAGCAAATACAGACTTTACACTCTTCTCAAGAGTAGTAATTAATCATCTCTGATGGCTTACGCACTGTCATTGATCACGTGACCAACACTTTGCATGATGAAATCATTTGCCATTCAGTTCTTCTCAAGTGTCATTAGTCATTATGACTAATTTCTATCTATCGATTTAAAGCTAATTATTCAATTTAAGTCAGTATAAATTTTAACAATAATTCTAATTTTCATCAATATTGTGGTTATTCGATCCTATTTTAAAGTATACTCGTTCAAGTAAATTTCGCTGTTCACTGGATTAATTGACGAAGTTCAATAAAACATAAATGATCATCAACTATAGAAATTGTCAGCTCATTCAGTTTATTAACTCGCACCAACTAAATATAAATATTTGAATTCACTCATTAGGTCCATTCGATCGGTTAAATTTCGTATCTGAGATGCAAATTGAATATTAAGACCCCCACTTATCAATATTATACATACTGCAAAAGAGAGGAGGGTGAAATTTAGAGATTTTTAATATTTTTTCTTGAAGCTTACTTCCCATCTAGATTTTCAGACCATCTTGACTTGATTTGCCCTCTGATGACTGCAGAAGGTTGACTTGGACCGGATCAAGATTTTCCAAGAAAGAAGTGTTTCTCGCATTATAGGTTTTACATATTTTACAATTTAAAATTTGTTTAATAGCAATACATTTTTATGCTTTCGGCTGCATGAATTTATAAGATTGGGTGATCGCACATCTTCCATTTCCATAGCAACGACAATTCCATGATTTCAGACCAGAGAGTGTCAAAGCATTCTTAGATCGTGGACCAAGAGTTGGATGAAGGGAAAAGTTTGTTGGTATCGAGTGAGCTAGCAGCTGAGCTAACAAGAGTAAGAGAGTGCAAAATTGCTTGGCTGCACACAGTCATGTGTCTCAGTGAGGAGAATTGTCTAAATGTGGGGGCGCTTCAATTGGAAGAAAGACAAATCTATGACCATTTGAATTTAGAAAATGTTAAACGATATCAAAATCTACTAGATCACATGGTATTATATTGTGCTAATTACAACTATTTAGAAAGATAAACGAGACGCACTTGCCGACAGGGGGAAGTCAGTCATGTCTAAGTCACCGTGTCTCTCTCAGGCCCTGGATAACATAGGCAACAACTTCCATGAATCAATTTTGAGCTCATTTTGAAATCGCATGAAAATTAATTATTGATATAAGTCTACTCCATGTAAACTAAATGTCCTTAATATTGAGACTACCAAACCATAAGGAAAGAAAAACTATTATTTCCAATAGTTAAAACCGAGGCGCTATGTTAAATCATGCCTAAAATTATATTTTTTATGCTGTCCGCCAATTTCAACTTCACTTATGATTAAGAGATTTCAGTTACACCTAGGAAAAATATCGACAGTTAAATGCATTTTATAAATATGTTTTTAACAGTCGCCCTTTCTAGAATTACTACTCCTCAAAAAAACAAAAAATTATTTCAACTTTTATTCATAGAAAGACCGGTGAAAGTAATAGGTGAGAAGACCTGTTAAAGGAGTCTTCCTTAGTTGAGTTTTGGATTCATCAAGGTAAAACAGTAAGTGTTATGAGGTTCAAATTTCGGGACTCCCAAGCTTCGTGATTGAGTTCGTATTTGCAACGTTCAGAGGTTATTTAACGGTTAATGAATTTACTATTGTGATGAACTTATCTCTTCTTATAGCCAACAGACCTTACTAGTAGTCGTTCCCTTTGATTCAGTCCTCCTGATCGGTATTATATTATTTTTAAAAGGAGTTAGGAATGGGTGAATTCCTTGAGAAAAGCCATTTGTAAGTGGATTGAGGTGTTTGAAGACCCGATAAAGAATACTAATATTTCAGATAAATTAACAAAAATGGAGCAGTTGCAGGGAGAAGATAATCAGCTGCAATAGTACAATCTTAAGCTCTAATGTTATTATCTTTGAGGTTATTTCTCTTTAGCATTTACTTGCATCATTTGATTCCTAAAGCTTGTAAATTAAGTAAAAATCACATGTGGTTAACCCAGATGAGCTCTGTTAAGTTAAATCATCCTAACCACTGTTAATGAGCTCTCCTTTCGCTATAAGAAGAGACCGACGACGTTTAATAAATGATAGGAACAACCTCGCGCCTCGATCTACTGGTTAACTAGTTATGAACACTGAAAACATAAATAAACAATCTAGTCTTAAATCACTTATTGAATCGGCTTCTGAAGCGGTTAAAGAGATTGTCTGCAATGTCAGAGGTCGCGGAATTGGTACTCATTGGTTCACATTCAGTGACTAGGATGCCCAATTATACTTAGAAATAATATCTGACTAAGGGTGGCAAGTGGAAGATAAGTGTCCGAAAATGCTTTTCTAAACGAACGTAGGAGTTATAAATGCATTAATTTCATATTGAACTTAATGAAAACATAATTGCCTGAAATTATTTGTTAGTATTGTTTGTGAAAATACATTTGGTCTAATATAAAACTTCATTATTATTTTTTTTGTTATTTTGCTCATTTTCTTATTATTAAAGTACTAACAAAATGAATTGAACTGAGCTTTGCTGTGATAAAATCACGTTCGTTAGAATCTCCACGTTGGCCTTGACCTTTAGAAGAAAAAAATCTGGAATATCATGACTGATTACAAGAATTATTCAGCTGACGAAAAATCTCTGAAAATTGCTGACTTGAATTAGTCCGGAAGCCATGGAACATATGCCGATGTTTTCAAAAGCCAAAAAAGCCATAATCTATACCAAATAATTAAAGAGTGTACAACAGAGATCCAAAAATTAAAAAAGAAAGACTCAACTTATCCCGACTTTATTCTAACTTATCATCCCATTTCCTTTCTTCCACATACTCTACTATTGCACAAGCTTTCCCGCGATAGGAAACCACATTTTTTCTCCATATCAAGGGTAATAATTATTTTACTTTTTAATCTTTAATTCCTTTATATTAATCATATTAGGTCAATATTTCAGCTATATCTTGGACATTTATTCTATTCAACGTCTAATATTTGTTATCGATGTCACAATGGTTGATAAACAAAGCTCATTGTTCAATGCGCAATTGGAAGCCTCAACTCACGTATATATATGATATTGTAGGGAAGAATGGTCTAAATAAGAGTCTATTGTACAAAATCTTATATTAGAGGAAAAATAAAATAAAAAAATCTATGAGTCTGAATGCTATAAAGGTGGAGCAAGGACCATTAACCAGTACAAGAGTGAGGGGAAGTAACCATCTTGCAACAATGGCCACTTCCATCTACAGCATCATGGGGTTATAGTTGAGTGCATCTCAGCTAATATTTTCATATTTGTTCCCTTTGTGCTCAAATTGGTCTGCGGCCTGGCAAGTGCTTCCGTATTGGGTTGACAAGGTTGCTAGCTTAGTCTACTTCCAATTTCTCAGTACCAACGTACTTGGTCGTTTAATGCATAGAGTGATATAAAAGTGACTCCCTATAAAGCCCATTGGTCACTTAAATGCTCATACCTTTCCAAGCTATCGAAAAATAACGAGGATTGGAATCCAGTTGTCTGAATTCAAAGATGTTGATGGATAAAGATTCTAAAATAGTGTCCCAAATTTATTTGCCTTGGTGGCTCAGCGGTTAATAAGCTTTTCCTCAAACTCAGAGGTCACTTGTTCGGTGCCCCGCGACGTACACCTAGTAAGTGAAACTTGGCTAATAAATGAGATGATGGCAGAGTTCGAGTCTCTTAACGAGGAGGATTCATTATGAAAGTTTATAATGTATTCCTAAATGGCTTGGGTGTTAGGCCAATATTTATGCACAACCCCAATTGCATATGAAAACTCTTGTTGAATACGGTCTTCACATCTCATTTTATAACTGAATTATTCGATTTTGAAAATAAAAAAGTTGTGTTTTAATCAGATTTCTCTCTTTAGTCAATTATCCTCAGATCTTAACTGCAATTCACACTTTTTTGGAGGTGTATTTCAGATCGAATTGAAATAAAGGAGCCAAGTTTGGTGAATACGTTGAAAGGTGGGAAGGCACATGAGGTGGAAGGTGATAAGTAATGCATACTGGAGGGGAGATGAAAGGTGGTGCAGAAGATCAGATTTTATTTCACAAAATCACACATGTCAACCTAAAGTGCACGCCACACCCCTTTATATGTGTTTTAAATAAATTGTGAATTCATATAATCACACCACCACCACCATCGCAAAAGCAAGAAAGCTATTCCTAATTAGAGAAAAACAGTCAGTTGGCAAATGTCCAACAGTGAGAATATTTGTTTGCAAATCCGTTATATAATGCTCCATTTTAGGCAACTTTACCAAAATGGTTTGAGTGTAGATGAAAACAGAAATCCACGAACCAATAAATTAAGCATCATCTTTGTATCATTCTTGCTAAAGGACACAAAATTGATAAACATAGCAGGCGTATACAATTGATATGCTAATTTTTCATGAATTTCTCACGAGTGACCGATATTAAGGTGTCTACATTGATGTTCTAAGACACTACCAATCGGTAGGATATTATAGCCATGCACACCTCGTCATGCATAACAAACTTCTAGGGCGGCACAAGTCGTGATTAGATACTCTCTCCTTATAACTTTCCAATCGTGCCTAAACTTCCAGCTATATTTCGCGCTGTCTTTTAACCATTCCAACGTTTTTTGCTAACTATATCAAAAGTACCGAACAGCTAGCCGACTCTTCTCCCCAACTCTTATCGGCCAACTCCTACAACCAAGTCCTACAATTGACTACTCTATTCCTTTTTATATTCTTTTCTGCTTCCCTCTCTGTGCTACTCTTCACAAAATTAATATCCTTACTAAGTCTATTGTTTACTTCTTATTACAGATCCACATCTAGTGGCCCTAATACTAATACTGCAACACATTCAACTTAAATAGTCTATTGAAAGTTATTCTTAAATAGAAAAATGTCATGTTTGATGTTGCATCTTATGAAGGACCTTATTACCAAAAACTTTTATCTCATGTGACCACCTTGGTTCTGACGACCCGTCCAAATCCAGAGCCATTAGAATGAAGACAGAGGTCGATTATTAATGATGGGATTGACCGCAAATGATGTGTCCAATTTCATCACTGTTTAATTAAAAATCATGTGATCTTTTTAGAACTTGGGAAGAGGGTGGAATATTATTGAATTGTGAGAACACACATGCTAACAATATCAGAGAGAACTATCTGCACCTGCCATACTCCCCTCGAGTTAGCTGCTGATTGAGAGAACCGTATATCCACAGATTAACTGAATTATGTTTCTTTTGTTGTTCACTTATTTCTGAAAAATGTTCATCTGTATTAATTGGTATTGTGTGCTTCCATATCTGTAATGTACTTGCTGATTTCAGTCGATTTTATTAGACCACCCAGAGGTTAAATGAAGGTTGAAATGCAGTAATCAACAGCCCAGACCTCATTCGATATAACTTTTACTCGGGAGCGAAATGTTTCACCAAAAGATCGATTTGTGTATTTAAATCAGTATAATCTATTGATAGATAATTAAAAATTTTCTCAAATATATAAAGGATCAGCACCACTAAACAAAAGTTCATTTGGCAAGCCCGTTATTGTCCATTAGGGCATCATATTTTAAATATTGTATTATCAGTTTGATTCATATTATTAATTATTGATTGGAAATCATCAGCGTGAGAAGATCTATTTAAAATTCACTTAAGCGAAAAAGTCAAGAAAGAGTACGCAAATTTAAAATTCGAACCACACTTTGCAATAATACGAAGCCAATTTTCCAGTGAGTAAAAAAATCGATGAATTTGGGTGATTGTCCTCCGATTAATAACCGAGAGTTCTGAAAATTTGCGTTCATGAGCTAAATAATTATTAATCGTTAGAAAAATCGATGAAAAATGTGCAATTCCATGCGCTCATTGTGTGTGAGTTGCGGGTGTCTAAGCCACAGAATATCGATTTTCCAAACACTTTTAACGAGCAAGCTTTCGGGGATTGTAAGAGAGGTAAATGGCTTCAAGCCCTAATGTAGACGCGTTTCAGAAATATCGATACTAAGCTGACGATTTAGCCCTTTAATAAGGTGTAAGTAACTCCTTTAACTAAGCGATTTTGAATCCGTGAAATGTTGCTCCTTCTCCGATGATTGATTCGTTTTTAAGAAGTGAGCTGTCCATGATATTTTGTAGTGAGAGTAAAGTGACAAATGAAGGACTTCAAGCATTCAGATTAGGGCTTCACATAAGCATTAGCACAGCATCTTAGGTTGTACCTTCTGTGCACATATACACGCGCATCTCAAACCGCCGATTGGTTATCAAGGTCAGCGTGGTGAATTCATGTGTTTATGTACCACCCAAACGCATGTCTGCGCACGCCTCACTTTAGAATGCACACACACGTGCACCTCTTATACAACCAAAGTTCTACTCTTGTCATATCATTCTCACTATCTATATGGATTTCTCCTCCAACGCTACAGGCGGTGGAACTAACATCTACTCAGGCCCGTCCACCACCACCCACCAATTACAATCGAACCAACAGTCCTCACCTATGTTCAGCTCCTTCGAGTATCATCCCTCTACTGCCACACCTCCAGTACCCCTTTCAGTTCCTACCAATCCTCTCGGACAGCATCCCTGTTTCATGCAAGACATTGCGTTCGCAAACAGAAGTGTTCGGCTTAATCCCGCAAATGGAATCGTTAGTAATAGCAATCACCTAGCGAAAGTTATGAATAGGAGTTATCAACCGAATGGAATAAATGATGGCTGTGGAATGAAGTCGGCGGGTGAAGGGGGAGGAGATATGATGACAACTTCAACCCCACAAGTGGGAACAGCTTTTGGAAAAATTTTGAATGGAAGACCGTCTGCTGCTAAAAGGGAGAAATGTCCTGACGAAACACCGGATAATCCAAATTCACAAATGACTTTTCAAGAATTGACAACTATGCGAGCAGAGCCTATGAACTTCGCAGTGAGAGCACAAAATTCTCAGGTTAGTTGACCTTTTTTAGGTATTATGGTTTTGATTGGCATTTAATGGTGTTCATGTTGATAGCAAATCGTAACTTTAACATTTAAACACCTGACTGACATTGAATGGGTCTCTAATTATAAATATGCGGTCTGTTTTACGAACCGTGAGTAAAAGAAATAATGGTTTGGTTTCAATTTTACAGTTGGAATTATTTTAATTTTGTTATAGCTCAGAATAGTTAAGGATCATAGTGTTTCTCTTATTTCGTATATTTTATTAAATGTTCCAGATAGATATCTCAATTCAAATATTTTTGTATTAGGTATCTGTTTATACTACCTATTTAACTTCAGCAAACGGAGGAACTATAGGTTTGATCATATCTTATTGATTGGTTGGAATGTTTCCGTTAAAAATAAAAATTCTAACTATTAAATGACTTTCTGCATGAGGCCATTTTCTCTTATCACTGAAATGGATAAGTTTTACCGTCTATTCGTTCATCTTTCCCGAAACAAATGGATCAATATAATTAATAATTACAATATTTTAGCCTGATTAGACTTGTTTATTTTGCTATTTCTACACAAACAAGGACGAATCGAAGACTAATTGAATCTAAAAGTGTTCATATACCCTATTTTCTCAAGGTTTTATAGCAATAATAGCCAAAGATACCATTAGTCGTCAAGATTTATAATTTTGAAATCTCATTGTCAATTTAGAGTATTAGCCAATTGCTCCCGCCATTTACGCGCATACGAACTCAAAATGTGATATGTGCAGTGAACATCTCTAACTTTCGCTTCTGATATTTGAGAGATAACAGAGAGAAGAGTCTGGTACACATAGAGTTCCATTCAAATAAACACGCATACTTACTCGTGTGTATATACACTTTATCAACAGGATGAAACCGACAATAACCATACTTCATTCAGTCAGTCTTACAGCAGGTAAAAAGTGGGTTACGTTTCACACATACACAAAGTTTTATGTACTTTGTGTAGTTCGTCATAGCTAACACTGTGGACACATAATTAATGGTGCCTAAAGACCGGATGCTATGCAAGGGGGGAGGGAGTTGAGGATGGTTTATCATCAATAAAGCTTGCGTGTTTTTAAACAGACAAAACTGCTCCAATGGGTGTGTCTTTGACGCACATCCTTTGACATCTTGCGTCAGATTTCGTCATTCTATTACTACTAATAGTAATAATTAGACTAGACTATTTATTTACCTCCATCAGCAGAATCAGAAACCCAGGGAATTCACATTAGTTTGACCCTTGTGTTAATAAAATGACATGCTATTCCAGCAATTGGGTTAATTACTCTTCTGCCAATATAGGTTTTTGAGAACATTTATGTAGATTTTTCTTGTTCGTGTAAAAGGCAGCATATCTACCTTATCGGTAAGTAAACGAATTATTTCTAACTACTCCGTATTCAACCTTCGTGGGCATAGTCATTGATACGAGGGAATGGTTATTTATTTATGAACATAAATTGGTCATCCTTTTCTGCTCTGAAAAAAATAATGAATGAAAAAATCATACTCGATCGTGGTATTTGCTCCATAAACAAGGAGATTTTCTAGAAGAGATGGAGTTCTAGTTCTTACGGAATCGGGCTATTTCCCTCACTAATGAACGAATGCCTTGAGTGTTCAAAGGTGAGATCCTTCCCTTTGAAAACCTTTTCGTCCGATTCTTATCATTGATAGGGACATCCTCAATAAAAGAGATTGTTTATAAGCGACCTGAAGTTAGCGTGTTAGTCACATGCTATTGAAGCTTCAAAATTAAGTATCATCTGATTCTTTACGTTTCTTGTGTCTTTTACTTCTTCTGAGCAGGAATCGGCCACTACTTGCCGTAAACGTCGCAGTATGTCACAGGATCCTTATCCCTCGGACTTCTACCGTTCCGAGAGGAATATCTCACGAGGTGAAGAGATTATGGACACTGGTCAGCCATTACCCCCACCACCTCCAGAATTCTGTTTTTCTCAAGAAACCCCCACCCAAAGGCCCATGTCAATATCTAATGGTCGAGTCTCTTCGAATTCTACAAGCTCTTCCCCGAAAATTGACCATAGTCCGATTAAATGTCCTCACATTGACCCCTCGGTGATGCGAAGGAGTCCTCGACTTACTCAAACTCAAATTCATCAACAGCAGCACCATTATGTGTCATCCCAAAAGGTACTAGTCATAAGTTATTAGTTGTGTATGTGTTAGATCCACATTCTTTTAATATAATATTTTTTAAAATTTGTTCTGGCTTGACAACGCATAATTAATTTACGTATTTCAAATTAGTCAGTTTCATACTGTCTCAATGTGAGGAAAGATGATAGAATTAAAAGAAAGTTACGGATAACCGCGATGGGCTCTAAACATTTACTTCTTTATTAAAATATTATAAAGTGAGAAAAATTGCCGGAGTTTTAGATATCTTCAAGTTTCATTTTTTGACAAAATCGCATACATAACCTAAAAGATGATGTACACGCTTTAAAATCATAATTTTTGTGGAAGAAATCAAAGGAATTTAGCAATTTAGTAAATCGGAAATTCAGTTATTCCGTTTAACTCGTGCTCTTTACGTTGTCATTAATTTTAACGTTTCATAGAAAATCTTGTAAATAACAGTTTAGGTTCTCTTTAAGTAATTTCTTGTACACTTTTCATCCCTTAAGTTCACAATTTCAATAATTTGGTGGAGGCTGAAGGCAGCTCATGATATTAAATGGTATCTATCTCATCAACAGAATTTAGAATCGTTTGAATTGACTTGCGAAGTATGTATGTGAATGCACGCATGCAAGTATATATATCATGGGGTTTGAAAATGCGCAATGGTTGTCCAATTTCACAAATTAAATTTCCTGCCTACTTTCTCGTCTTCTTATGCCCTGCTTCGCATTACCTTGGGTCTCTGCAGAGAAGACCCACTATGGAAGATCCAAACAGCTCCCGGACCTTAGTTGCTGCTCCACTAAATCGCCCTAGACGCATGACAACTTCAGCTCATTTTAACAGTAATCATCATCATCAGTTGCATCATCAAAATCAAAACCAGCCTCATCACATACCACGACGCAGTTACTTAGTCCAGCGTCAATACGCACTTCGAAGCTACGCTAATACTCAAGGCTTCACTAGTACCTCTCTTTGCAATTCTCAGGCTATAAACGTAAGTGCTTTCTTGTACTTCATGCCTGTAGTCGCGCCGCCTTGGTGTTAGAATGTCGGTTTGATGTGAGGTTACGGTATGTTTATTTGTGGAGTGATTTCCTAACTAACATACACAGAAGTGTAATGCGGGTGTCCTGCCCTTAGTACTTCTACGATCCCAATGGGAGTCAGGGTCAAATAGGAACGAACTCAACTTCACGTGCACCAAATGCAGCTTGGGGTCAGATGACAAGGCAACAACAGCTGGCCATCGTCAACAACCCCAGATGGCGTCTGCCTCAGAGTATACCCTCTCAATCATCTCAACAACCATCATCCCAGCCTCCTCAGGATCAATCACATCCAACGGTCCCCGTGAGAAAAGCTTCCTTGTGTGGTCCAAGGCGCCCATCTACACTGAGAGGATTAGGCATGAATACTACCGAACAGTCGATAGATCGATCTGAGTACGTATCTGTTTCATATTTGCCTTCGATGATTTAGCTGGCTGCTCTAGCCTCGTCTCAATTGAACCAGACTGGTTCAGGTACCCAGAACAGGGTCTAAACTATTGTTCTTCTCTTTCCTGAGAGTTCATGTGACTCAAGACATGGAGATGACCGACAGCATATTGCAGGTCGGGGTAAGAGAGAGAAGGGTAAATATACAAGCGCATAAATTTGCCAAATTAAATATCACATTCCCATTCTCATATCACGTGCGTACCTCATTGTCAATATAAAATGAGAACGCCAGATTTAGACTAGTAAATAAAAACAGTCTTAGCAGAATAAGGTGATTTCGCGTCATCATTTTCTACTCTTTAATCATTCACTGATTTTCCTTATTTTTTTAATAAGGCATTTTGTTTTAATCTTATCCAGGGTCGGCTTAAATGTTGTCTAATCACTTATTTTCATCTATAAGGAAGTTAGTACACGTAATCTTATATCTCTATAAAAATTTTCAATGAAAGTGAGTGTCTACGGCAGGAGTAAATAATCCTAACTGATCGACTACTGCATTGCATGGTCGATTTGCTTTCCGACTTCGTTAGAATGTGTGAAATCACTTTGGGAATCGAACGCATATCCTCGAAATTTACGTACAACATACCCTTGTCGAAGAGACGGTGTTAGAAGTCACTTCCGTGGAAAAAAATCTTTAATACACGGTGCAGATTTGATCGACCAGTAGGTTGAGTTGAGCCGTGAATTGGCTATATCATTCTTGGAACAGGTAAAATTCATTGTGCGTCCTCGGTCATATCACCCAGCCTCCAGGTAGCTGAATTTCAGTGTACGCTATTACGCTCAGCCTAGAAGGATGAATATACTCCCTCTTGATGAATTTTCTCTTTCTATGCGTTCGGATATTTCCTCGTGATTAAAAGCTGTTAAATTCTATTGTCTTGCAATGGAAATAAAACCAATCCATTGATAGAAATTCAATGTTTCATAGCTTTCTTGCTACTTACGCATTTGCCTTTGTCCTTTCTTTCCTAGAGCCCTCATGAAACCAAGTCCTAGTAACTCGAACTTCGACACTATGATGGAGACAATGCAAAAGGATTTTGATTTTCCTATATCAGGCGAATTAACTGACACGTCATCTGCTAATCGATCCCACCAAAACGCCCTTCCACAAGGTAAGTTTTTACTTAAGCATCCGTAGTAATTCGAAAAATTGCCCAGAATTTTTTAGATATAGTACTATTTAACCAGGTATTTATCGTTGTATCTTAGACCAAAATAAAATATTTATTTATTTAAAAGCCAAAAAACGCAGAAAAAAGAAAGATTTGAAGTATAGATTCGAAATTTTCACTGCTCTACCTCTTTTTAGCTCCATTTTAATCAGGTTTTCTGCGTTTATATGGTTAAATATCTATCTCGTCTCTGGATTTTGTTGTATCTCTTCTTTCCTTCTTACAATGCAGTTATATGATAGGTTTTGTGGTTTTGGGACTCTGATAAGTCTTTTTGTTTTTATTACATATCTGGCTCTCCGTAGTATTTCGTAGATTTAGTTCTAGCAGAAATCATAGAGTTGAAAAGAAGACTTTTTCAGTAGCGAATTAGTAGTGCCTATGTATTAAGATATTGTATAACACATTTAGTGCCCTGGTGGCAAAGGGATTAGCGTAGACCTCTGAGAAGTCAGAGTTCACATGTTTAACACCCATCAATGTACACCAAGTAGGAGGAACGGCCAACCACAGTGGTTAAGTTTGGCTGATGAAAAAGCTGGCAGATCTTGACTTTCTCCCTAGGGAGCCTCAATGATGCCACTTCCTAGCTCAAGATGATAACGCTTTCCTAAATAGGCTTGGGAATTATTATTATTATTAAAATACTTTTGCAGTCATCAATTGGTTAAAAGGACCTGTTTTCACCATATTTAGATTACTCGAAGTTTTGAATGAGTGTTTTATGTATGCACCTTACCTACTGCCGATTCCTAACATCTGATCATCTTAAATATTTACATCTAAAATCTGCAGGAAGCTCTTACCAGATTAAAATTATAGGAACTCTTCAAACTAATTCGTTATACGGACTTTGAACATATTTATTCAAATATTATTAGCTGCATTTATCGGATAGATCTTACATTTTCACTTGTTTCTGTATGAATAAAGGGGGGAATTTAGAGAAAAGATATTTTTTATAAGCCATCACTATGATTAATAGCATCCATTACTTGTGTAAGACTATTCCGATCACAATGATTGCATATGCTAATTTTGATTTCCAATATCGCATAGTCTTCTGCTATTATTGATTTTTTTGAAAACAGACAATTGTTTAAAATTAGACAATCTAAATAGCGCCTTGAGTGAGATTATGTGGCTATGAGAAGGTACCGGAGTTAGAGTCTATCCTCGAGACAATATGACAATTGTCAACTCCTTATTTATTCATTAAAAATTAAAATTCACTTTGTCAAATTATGATGGCCTCTAATGCAAACTGAATCCGGTCCTAGACCTACCGCGCACTTCCGGTTGTTTTAAATAACCGTGGTATGTTTTTTCTTGACGAACATTAAGATAATCGAATTAAATTTTGGCATTCATGGAGGCCCTGAGATGTTTTTCTGCTCCTATAATAAATATTTGATATAACACTCAACATACCCCATCTAAAGTTTTTTTGAAAATCTCAGCCTTTTTTTAAGATATAACCGTAGTGAAATAATTTTCATCTTGAACTATTGACTCCTTAATGTGGCAGAGAGAACATAATTAGCTTCAAACCATTTTTTTAGAGCAAACGGGATAGGAAGAAGACAAAGTAATGAAATGCAAAGTTTTAATGTGAGAGAGAACCAACCCGAGTCACCTACACTTTGATAATAATCAAAGTTAGATCAGTTTGCATGCACATGCACATGATCATAGGTGAATACATCAAGAAAAGTTTATATTTGTAGTGAACTGATACTAACATTATAGCAAATGATCAAAAAGGGATCAAGTGTGGTGAAATTCGCCTATGATGTTACAACAAATGCGTACAGAGAATTTAAAAGTCTTATGCTCTTATTGTGAAGTTTGCATTCCTATTTTTTGAGATAAAAGGAAACTTCATTTAGCATCCTCTGATCGAATTCTTTGTAATATATAACCACTGCTCTGTTATTTTAACATATTATCGGTCAAATATTGATTTACCGAATAACAAGTGCTTGTAATAAAAAATGATTTTATGACTACCATTCTCTTCCAGTTATTTTGGTTGAACAAACAAAATAGTTGCCATTAATCGAAAAAATAACGGTCAAATGCAAGTGTCATGAAGGCTCTAGGATGATATATCTCTACCAATATTTCAATTAGCAAATCACGCTTGATTAGGGTTTACGAAGTAATTTAATTCAATTAAGCTATTTGTGATTGTCTGTGAACTTGGATGTGATTTGTTTGCAAATTTTAGCCTTCTTATGCTTCAAAACTTATATGGTAGTGAATTTCAAACACAAAGGGAAATGCATCTTCCGACTCTCAAATCTGGTAGACGAAGACCTGTTAAGAAGGAAGGGAAGTCAT
>CAADRB010000059.1:1269756-1288468 GCA_900708905.1 Hymenolepis diminuta | reverse complement strand
GGGCGGCGAAGGATAGAGAGTCTGTCACGAGTATCAGGGTGGAGTCAACTCGGCGGAGCCAGTACGCACGGTCTATATGCTTACACATGAAGAGTAAGAGGAAGGGGGAGTTACTAGCTTAGGTGCACTTATCTTGGTACTATAGTAAATTGCATTCAGTTCTAGACTCATCTCGGTGACAGATCATATATAATTAATCGCATATTAAAAAGAGGACTTTGAGAACTATATGTTACAACTTCACACAGTTAGGCAGAAATCCCTCGAGAGGAAACTTTATAACGCTCGAGATAATGGTAAGAATTTGTTATTGTGTATCCATACTCTCAATTTCTGACCATATGAAAATAATCGCTTTGAGACATGGCGATTGGGATATGACTGACTTCTCTGTCATCAAGTATATCTCATTTGTAATTAACACAAGGCACTAAGATGTGATCATGTCATGTTATATATACAAATTCAACCATTTTTATTCTTCCGATTGAACAAGTAGCTAGTGAATCTTCAGCTTCGTTTCCTGAAAATAGTTTTCCAGTGCGCAATATATCAAATATGCTTATTCATTTTACTTTGTATTTATTAGTCAAATTAGATTAATTGAAAATTGGGAACATGAAATCCCCTTGAGATTTGGTGACCTGAATGTTTAATTACTCTCTGTCGTCCAATCTATTTTATTTATCTCCTCTCAATGCTAAGATGTGATCCAATCAAGACGTGTTCTCCTTGTGGGATCTTTGTGTGCAGTTCTCATTATGATAAGAGTAGTTTCCTAAGACTGTATAATTACTTTCCTGAGAGGGCCAAAGGAACTACCCTAAGTGTTAGGAGTAATTTTCTTTTATCTCGGGTTTAACTCATGAGAGCAACTCATTGACATACAGGCTAATTTTTTCCTATCTAACTTAATATGATATTGTAAACCTCATTCTTTGAACCAGAGCAAATAGTTTTATTTTGCGAATTTCCAAAGCTGCTAAAAATCAAGCACTAGGTAACTGATATAGATTAAAATGAGCATTAAATCGATAATGTTCAATAGTGGTTGTTAATGATGGATCTAATCTTCTATAATAATAACCTTCTTTAAATCAGGTTTAATTAAAAATTCTATTGCTTCATATCGCTTTTCAAACTGTCTTCAGCTATTCTATTTATCTGTGGTGTCATTTGGATGCTACCTATCTCCAAACGCAGCATAAAAACTCAAACACGCAAGTACGCATGCCAGTAGCGAAATCGGTCACAAGCTTTGCCATCACTCTAACCTATGTACTTTTGTGAGGCCTTAAAAAGGCATATTTGAATTTTTAAGAAAGCTCTATTTGTATCATCGGGTTAATGTATGGCCATGCGATAGTTGGATAATGTGTTTTAGTGAGTTAATTATTGATTTGATATACTATAATTTAACATTAACTTCTTCATTTAGAAATTAATTGGTGGATTTAGTGAAAATTGAGGTGGAATAGAAGTAACCCTTCATGTAGACATACGAAAATATTCCTTTTTCCTATTTAACTTTGTATAAATGCCTATTTTGCAAAGCAAATTTCTAGTTTGTTATAATGTTCAGGACATTATGTGTGGCCCAATGGGAACTACACAGAAAAACCAGGAAGAACCAGAGAAAAAAGTCCTGACTAAATCACAGCTTAGTGATACTATGTGATTAACACCGGTTTGAGTAAGTAACCGAGGAAGTCTACCGCGTTCTACCGAGGTTTTCGGACCAAATTTTTAATGTTAATTCACGGAGGGATTGTCGAGAGATGACTGCTTCCTTGAAATGATATCATACCCTAGGAAATCGATGGTAAAAATTGTCTCATTTTTAAAATTTTTTAAGAGGGGAAAAGATTGTGACGTTTTCTAAACTTCGCTTAAATACTAATACTATATATCGAAAGATAATGAAGGTGCATGTGCACCTAAGTGCTTGCACATGCTTTGCATATATCTGCACTTGAACAATCTAACCACGATATAGGAAACTAATACTTAACTTCTGACTTGAAAAAAACTAATGATTTAATTACAATTGGTATTTTATTTATGGAAATGTAAAACATACCTAACATGACATCTCATTTTGAAATTCGATCTATTAGTAAAGATTCACTTGCGATTTCTTAAACAGGTAAGGATTTCACTATTAAATCCTTGAGTTTTGCATGACTATTCCTAACGGTCTTAGCATCCATCGTGGCGTGTACTTCTATAATAATTTATAATACCTTCGCTTTCTAGTTTCCGAATTTATTTTGTCGATAAATTTGCACATTCTTAAATGGCCAATAGTCTGGAGACCTTTGGATAAGGAGTTACTTTCCAATTGCCCTGTATAGTTGCTCACGAATTGAACTCATCTAGCGGTAAGATGAAATTAATATAAGTTGAAGTAGCAGGTCGGTAGTTCAGTAGCACATACACTGGCTTACAAAGTATTTCGTCATGCTCTAGTGCATCACATGGCAATAGTGATTAATCACACTAACTAAGTTGTGTAAACTTTTTCAATCGGTCGTTTTATTTAATTATCCTCATGTTATGACATATTTCTGCAAAATATATGGGGTAGGGTTTAATTTTTAAAATCTCAGATTTTTGGATTTCGTTCCTTATGAGCTATAATTGATAGTTCTTTCAGAGAGAGAGAGAGCAGGTAGAAATTTTCGACATGAAATTTTAATATTTTTACTAAGAATTGCAGAAATTTTTCACTTGCTTTTTTCAAAGTTGAACATGCTTCTTACCGAAAGTAACGGAGGAGAAGGTAGTTATTATTTTTCCTCATAACAAGGCAAAAAACTGTTAAAAGATAATTTCAGAGAACAACATCTAAACCCGCGAAATAGCGAGTAAGAAATGAAATGGGGAGAGGTGCTAAGGGGTACATAGTGAAAAGTATTGAGTTTTCTAGATTCTGATAAGGAGTATAATTTCCTTTGTAAAATCCAAATTCTCCAAAGTTCAATTTTCATGATTTGATCCATGGGTTTTGGATGAGTTCATATTCGCGATATTCGGAGTTTTCTTAACAGTTGATTTAACTGAATGGTTGGTTATGTAACTTCGAATCCTTTGTGCTTTCTTGCAACCTAAGCCATTTTAGACGTAACAGAATCCACTACTGTTCACTCAAAATCAAGAGAGTTTAGTATAGTTATAGTAAATATCATATAACCCGAATCTATAAATTAAATGAAGACTTTTTCACACCTTGACGTTGCTCTGACCATCTTTTTGATCCCCACCCCTTATTACTTATTGGGCTTTCTGTTAAACGATTTTAGTTACTTCTCACAACTTTTAATTGCAGATTTTTTTGTATTACCGTGGATAATAATAATAGTTTATATTACGTCAGAAATGATATTAACATTCGGATAGGTAACATTGTGAGCACTTTATGACATTTGACTAAATGTTTTCAAGTTTATTTTCTACTTATCATTTACTGCAAAATCCTCAGGCACTGATGATTGAGGAAAGTCGAATAATGTATATTAAAATAGCTCATTAATGAACTATTCTAAAAGGAAATTTAAGGTGCAGCATTTACTATGTGTACAACAATCGATTGATTTCTATTGAATCTCTATTCCAAGGCTGTATTTATTACTTATTTAATTTGTGTTATTAATACGTCAGTTCCAGGTAAATCACTCTTGAATCATAACACGCTGCTGGATGCATTTTTCAGTAAATCATTTCAAGCTTCTGCTTAATCATTATTTTTTCCGCTTCTCATTTCAGATGCCTTTATAAACGAAGCCAACGATGAAGAAATGACTTCAGGAAATAGTGGACATGATAGTGATAGTTCTCAAAGTGCGTTCCCAGGCGAAGGTCTACCACCTGAGCAATTCAGATACTTTGATGAGCTCTTTAGTAACACCTGGAAAGGTGTGAAACTTTCCCTCGTTCAACAACCTGAATTACAGCATAGAGCGCGATATCTCACAGAGGGTAGTCGTGGGCCTATCAAGAATCGAACTTATGACGGATATCCGACGATTCTGGTAAAAGGACAAAGTCCACCCTGTTGTTGTTGTTTGATATTTGTTCGTTTAATTTTCCAAATGAGCAAAAAACAAACAGTATTTTATAAACAATCCAAGTGAATGTTGAAGTGCATTAGCTAATTCAGCAGTAATCCGATTAGATAAATTTTCCTCATTATGGTGGATGATGAGTTCACATTATATGACTTAGGTGACAGAAATCGAAATGTCGAATTTCGCATACGATCTGAATAGCTGTAGGGATTTCCACGCTGATTGACGAAAATTCTGTTCCCCATCTATGTCAAAAGACATCTAAACCTGTCATTCTTTGGCACCACTTTAGAAATATGGCATAGGGTAGGGCCGAAGCCGGTAGTTTATTATCTAAAGGAAGGAAGCCAATCTGTTAACTATTAGGTGAATAAAGTTTCTAAGTAAATAGTAGACTCCTATAGCGTTTAGTTTAACTTAAATATGAAGGGAAAGATCCGAACATAAATTGAAGTGCTAAAAATAGATCCCATAATTTTTTTAACATGCACAATTTTCCGTTTGAGGGGGCGAAACCTAATATTACTAAAAGAGGTTAAAATATACCCTTAAGATTCAGTTAATGGTAAATAAGGGGAAACAGCGACTTTACATAAATTGTCTAAGTTATGCTCCCCACTATTATATTGAATTCCATTTTATGGTTCCATTTTTTCTCCATTTTCAGATGCAGGGATGGTCAGGTTCGGCGATGCTGCATGTCTTTGTAGCGTCTGAATCCGATGATCCAAATCTGCATCTCTTCTATCAAGTGTGTCTCGTATCTACGAAGAGCAATCGTGGATGTTGTGAAATTGTCTTCGGATTCACTACAGTCGTCCAAATGCCCTTCACTCCCAACACTGACAATCGAGTCATGAGGTGGGTTAATACTGTTTTTCAATATTTTATCGACTCACTTACTGGATAAAGGCCTCATGTATTTAGCCAAAATTTGTAATTATCAATTCTAATGACTATATAACAGCCAATATTAATGCTACTTGCA
Organism: Hymenolepis diminuta; assembly: GCA_900708905.1. NCBI lineage: Eukaryota > Metazoa > Platyhelminthes > Cestoda > Cyclophyllidea > Hymenolepididae > Hymenolepis > Hymenolepis diminuta. Next base: position 1,283,413 of record CAADRB010000059.1, on the reverse strand, counting down.
AACATTTTATCGAACTAGATGCTTCCAAAAGAGAAATCATATTTGCTTCATTCTGTAATTCTACTTAATATACAGCCACCAATAGAAGTAGATCACTACTACTCATTACTACTTAAGTGATCTAGGGGTGTATAAATACGATCGAGAAATGAGTATATGCTTGTCGCAATTATGTAGTCATAGAGCAGAAAAGACAATCACATTGCCGTACTTGCAGAAACACCACCCTAAATGCGGTGATCTTAAATGAACATGGTTTAAGTGGATAGCATTTTCTCCTGTGTAAACGAGTTCAAATTCATCCGTAAAATTGGGAGAACGTGGTGTCCCTCTCCCATTATTGCATAGGCATTTCGGTTGTTGTTGACTGTTACAAAACAACTGACTATTTTTTGTTTTAATTTAATGTAATCTAACTTTAATTATGAGGAGTAGAGAAATGTTGAGGTTGTTCTAAAAGTGTAACATTGAAAGCTAGATGAACTCAGTGTACTGCAAACCACCGAGAGCGCTGCTATTGAAAGAGTTTGAAGTAGGCTAGTAGCGGTCTCGCATGCAAGTACGCAGAACTGACCAAAGAAATCCTGATATATTCAACTCCACGATCCCATACTGCCTTAAAGGATAGCAGCCAATAGAGCAAGATGGTCATTTTCTCTCACCTATGTACTTTTTCATCTTTCGTACTCTTATAAGTCTATAAGTCCTTTCCATCTACAATATCTTTTCTTTAATATCTTGCTTAATAAATACCTATTTAGATCCCACTAACCACCTTTAGACAAATTCAAAAGAATATTAGGTTTCCAAAAATTAAGTTTCCCATATTGGTCGTCAATCTTAAATTCTTCCATATTTGTCTGCTGGTTTATTTTCATGTTTTCTCAACTCATGTACATGGGTTTGTAATGTGGAGCATGATGGTAAGTTCTAACCAAGAACATCTCGTTCGAAACTATTTTTCTCAATCAAAATGTATGTCATCTTTATGGGTGTTTATCTTTAGCTGTTTTATTTTCTTTCACTTTCTTAATATTTTTCGGCAAGAGATTCGGATTTGATGAGTAGTGTACTGACTAAGTTGCTTTTATTGAGTTATTATCTGTTTGAGTCACCAATCTAGAAAAAAAGCAAATGGAGGGAGATATTTGCTAAACCGGATGATTGAGTAGCAACTCCCGGAATTTGAGAATTCAAATTATTTCATCATTTATCAGCTTTTTATAATGATGAAAAGCGAGAACAATACGCACAAAATGAGCTTTTGTTTAAAAACCACGTAAATATTCATTTGCCAATTACGGAATGTGTTCACAAGACTAGTTTTGACAAAACATCAAGTATGCCAGAACCGCTCTTTTGGAAAAAATCGCTTTCCACCGCCCCACCTGTTGGCCTGAATTAACCAATACGGTTTTTATTAAAATCTAATGTAACTCCAGCCAATAATTACAAAGTGTCCACAAAATAACAGCAGAGGAAAAAGAGAGTGACAAATTTTAAGAATCTGACACTTTATATATCAATTCGCACAAAAATAGAAAGTATAAATTTATTCATTAGTTCGACTAAACAATTTAGTAATAAAACGTTATTTTCAATATAATAGGGAAGAAAAATATAGAATTAAATGTTAATATCGCCAAGGAAGAAACAGTAGATAATTTCTATGCATTCATTTTCTCTTTGATAAAATCACTAGGTTTGTACCGATGATCATTGATCTCGTGACTTCTAACTTCTCATGCGTGCACGTTGATCTCTGCCACACAGGCACACGTACATTTACTAGCATTTTTATAAATCGTTCGGTTCTCCATTACAGAACTTGTGGACTTGAATTTTGAGTATATCGATCTAACTATATACTTCTGCAATGATCCTTTACCATATTTGAACTGGAACAACTAATTAGCTAACTTCATAATGTGCTGATAGCATTTATGAGTCAACGTACGTGGGAATTTAGTACTTAAACTCTGCACGGAATCGCAGTGTTGTAATGTAATATAAAACACGCGAACTTGGGATTATGACAAGTCCTATTTAGAATCCCAAACCGCAGTTTTCACTAAAAAAACGGGATCATTATGTCAAAAGACCAGTTTGAACACGTTTGATTTTATGGCTCATTCATTCGATTTGAGAAGAGGTCTTTAAGCACAGTTATTAGAGGAAGCTATCGTACCTTGTTTGTCACCGAAGTTTTAACATTTGATAAGAGTTATCTTACTTGAGACAATTAACTTCAAACCAACTTGATAAATGACAATCCCAAATTATTGCATTAAATATATTTTTTTGCGCATGTACAGGGAAAACACCAAATGCATTAGTTCAGCAATTCTTTTCCGCGTTTTCATTTAGCGTCGATTCATATATGTAATGATTCACTAATTAATATTAATATAAGATCAATAGTTCTGGAGTTGCATCATGATTCTAACATTGGTGGAAATAATATCGATTGCTTAAAGTGCTTTTACCTCATTTTATTTTATTGGTCTACGATCAACTGCCAAATTATTTCACACGTGTACCGTCTAAAAATAGACATATTGAAAAGATATCTATTAATCATTACTTGACTACTTAATGCAACCTAGGAAAATTTGGATGATGATAAACCATTAAAACGTTGAGCCAAAGGTAAATTTAAAGTCAAATATCTAAATTGCTATTTTAAAAAACATTTGCTTGAAATAATCAATGAACGAATTATTTTAAAGGCATCCTTTCCATTTTGGTGAAATAACTCCCAGTCCCAATATGGAAAGAGTTTTCCATAACTCACCTTGGATAGAAGAGTAGCATAGTGGAACCTTCCTGGTGGATAACTTGAATTCCGTCAATCTGTTTATTAGTTGATTGGCTATCTTGCCAACTGCTAGTGCACCGATGAGCATCAAACTCATAACCTCCGTCTTCGCAGATGACTGTACAAAACCATCGCACCATAGACACACTTTTACCTTGATTTATCAATTAGTTTGCTTTTGTTGTATCCATTTTATAACCCTAGTAACAAGTGTACATAATATTCAATAAATCGGTGCACAGGAGTTAAAGCCTTAATGCATTAACTCAGATATATCGAAAATATTCCTTACAAATTTTAATTATGCCTTCCTATATCTTTCTTTCTGAAAGGAAATCGAGTGCGACTAACGCTTGACAGGCTAGCAGAGTTCCAACTATACCTTTTGATCTGCCAATTTATCTTTTCTTTGATGACTTGATTTCCATATTTCACCTATTGTGTCACTCTGTTATATTTACATAGCTGTTGAAGGAGAGTATGTAGGGCCCATGCTGAGCTACTTCCCTTCTGACATCTTATAATCTTCCTCATGCAACAAAATGGAGAAAAGGGAGAGATCACCCGTTGAGGAGCCTAGAGGATAGAGAGAGAGAGAGTACGAAAGCAATCATTTCCGTTGATATGTGGATTTATAAAGAGAATATATATGCTTTAGGATTGCAGATACCTAGTTGAGTCAGTAGACTGGAGATCATCGACCAGTCAGGTAAAAACTAACTCAACGAGTTTACGGCACCAAGTTGTAATAAACATGGTCATAACGTTACAAAGGCTTCGCTTATAGCTCCACTAAAGTTTGTTTACTCATACATTTAAGTGTCGACTCCGTCGGTCTAGTGAAGCTGCGTAACTCCGACGTTGAGCGTCGTTGTGCTGCTGTGGTGGAAGAGAGCAAACGAAAGAAAGATCGTAAGCATGAAGAGAAAATTATTCGTCGCTCTCATGCACCATCGTCCCCAACTCAGGGCACGCCCATCTCCTCCACCTCCGCCTCCATATACGAAGAAGTGGGACGTCGGTCGCTGAAACCCAAATCCTGCTCCACAAGACTTGTCTACCGCGTACTCCTTCTTTCACCAGAAAACACTGTGGAAGGGGTTGTGCAGGTCATAAGTGATCCTATACGCTGCAGTAAGTTCCTGTGGATAACATATTAAAATTATAATAATGATATGTCCCTTACACCAGTTGAGCAACCGGACAGGCTGTGAGGATATAATTTGTGCAATGGGTAGAAAGATCCTTTGAAGGCATTCATATTGAATCTACTGTAAACGTTGAGGATGACGTTTTCCAACTTGTGGCATTTCAACTTAAAACAACCGGAAATTGGGTACCTGGACCTCTGTAGTACGTGCGCATCCTGATTTATAGGTTTCCTCGATCTCGCTATGTTTCGCGCACCTGCTGATACATGCCTAACTGTCATTATACAAAGACTGCGAAATCGGACATCCTCTCTAAATGTATTTTATTTTGTCCTTACTCACACTACCATTTTCGCATAGCTTATTCGGACGCCTAACCAGCTTTCCTTTTTGTTTCTCTCTCGCTCCCTGCTATCGTTTAATACACCACTGTCAATCTGAACTCTCAGTCTTTGTGAAAGACTGCTGCGTCTTGTTAACCTTTAAAATGATTAGGTTTTAAGGGATATATCTTAGTCAGATAATAAGAGTAGCGGAAAATGATTTAGAAGGAGAGTTTGATGCATCCCGGGACAAGGTTTTTGAGGTAGCATAATGTTTTCAGCAAACATATGATGGTGATCTAGATTGATGCATGAATCACACTGAAATTATAATCAAATCATACGGAGTATAGTCACCTGTTCGTCCTATTTGCAGCTCAAATTGTCGGAGGCCCGGAGATAACCCGTATGTCAATTAAAGAGGGCGACGCACAAACCCGACCCGAACTCTTCATAATTGGCAAGAACTTCGTCCGTGGAACTCGTGTAATCTTCAGACAAATGGCCAACGATTCAAGTGATGATGTGCGATGGGAAATGGATGCTGAAATTGAAGCTCCTTACTGTACACAGGTAGTAAACTGCTTAAATGAATTTCAGTAAACTCAGTGAAATATTAATCAACTGGTCTAATTATACCTGACACTTTAGACACATCTGGTTTGCAAGGTGCCTGAATATACCGGTCCTTCTTTGCCTCTAACAGCTCCACTTCGTGTTAAGGTTTGCATTCAAACGCCAACTAGGGCTGGTCGACCAGAGCAATTCACCTACCTTCCCTGTAAGTAAATAGCTCTTCTCGTTTTCACTTTGTCCTTTTCTCAATCCTCTTAAAATTAAATCCTCTTATTGTGCTACTCTTTAAGCGTTTCCTGTTCAAGGACTACCAGTAATAAAAAGAATATCACAGAGAGAGGTCTCAGTGCAAGGTATGGTGGATATGTTCGTGCTAGGCTCCCACTTTTCACCCAATTGCCGGGTCTTTATTCGTCAAGTTACCATGGGAACGGAAGTGAATGGTGTTTTCGGGGCCCCCGATGCTTACACTGAGACTCCAAGTGTGATATGGCAACGCGAAGCTCAGATTAAAAAGGATGATTTAACTCAAGTGAGTTTATTCAAAAACCTAGTATCTTAGGTCTTATCATTTTTATTGCTGTCACCATGATAATGAGAAACGGAAAAAGTTAATTTTTAGTCATAAGGGTGCAATTAAATATGGGAAACGGTAAAGCAATTCAAAAAGAAGATGAAAGGGTGAAGGGTTTAAGTTGAGAAGGAAAAATGAAAATCAGTGTGAAAGTCAGACATGTCAGAGATGATGATAACAATCCTTATCGGCTCACACACAGTGACTTGATGGCCAACCACACTGGAATGGTGGTAGCATATGTGTTTCTTCAGGCTCCAGAAAACTTTCTCTTTATTCACTCCTCTCTGTTAACATTTTCCACAATAGGCTTGGGAAGTTCTTATCGGTACTTATCTTAATTATAAATGTTCAAAGGTTTTTTTACTTTAGAGGATGGGTTCGATTCAACAAGATCTAACCTTACAAAGTCCAAAATTCAGGATCTGGTACCTAGATTCCTGACTAGAACCCATGAGCCTGAAATTCAGTGGATTTTAATTTTTTGCTAGGAATTAATTAATCATAAATTTTGAGATGTCACTGTATCTCCGCCTCTGATCCGTTTGAGTCTGAAGTAACCGTAACTTGGCATATGGTAATCGTTTCTTGTGGTAACTATTATTTAAACTCTCCTAGTCTGACCTTGGCATAATATGTGATAAGGGGTATTTTACGCGCACTGTTTTGAAAGCGAAAGCTCACATAATCGAAATGACTTTTGAGTCCATTGAAGAAATTGCCTAAAGTAGTACTATTCCCTTCAAAAATTACTTTAATAATTGGACCGAGTTAGGCTTAGAGCTAGCCCCTCATAGATTATCGTACAACGGCCTTTCTCAAATTCAGAAAACCAAGAATTCAGTTAGTATATTGGACAATCGTAGAGAAAAGAGAGAAGTAAGAAGAGAAAGCGGGAAATAGGACAGTTGGGCATAAATTCCTAAACAGTGTGTGTATGCGAAGCTGTGAAACAGGGCGAAATAAGTTATGATGGGTGAAGTTAACTGATTTAACCTAGTTTGCGTGCCACAGCGTGACTATTAGGGCAAACAAGCGTCTTCATTCTACACCTGTCTCCATCAGAGAAAAAATATCCAAAAGCTCCCAATGTTGAAAAACTCACATTTCGCACTCCTTTCTCCGGCTTAGCCGACGCGCAAATTTCCACAAAGCCATCGGCACGTACTCTTCGGAATAATTACTTTTTCCCCTCTGAGCCCGAAGAATATATGCTGCTGCCCTTTTCGAACAATCTTTTGAAGAGATATGAACATTAAGGATGGCATTCTGATACTTGAAGTCTTTGATCATCATTACGTCTGAGGAACAGTTACCTCATTAGTAGTGCCTTCCTTTTCGTCGACATTTTCATGCACCCGGCACTTTTTCACTTCACCGTTTCTCTTTTATTTCTCTGATGGGTCTTTATGCCATCAAAGATAGGAATTAACGTTCGGTTTGTGTTAGCTCTAACTTTTTGTAAGCTTTCTTTCTAGTTCTCATTGGAATCTGTACACCTAACAGAAGCTTTGAGGTTAGAGAACTGAGGAAGACGGTAATATAATGACGCTTTTTCCACCATTTTAGGACTATTTGGTATGTCGAGTGCCTCCCTACGATGGACAGTCGTTAGAAATGAGAACTCCTTCCCTCCCGGTTCAAATCATCATTGAAGGCCCAGGAGGTACCAGTGCTCCGGAAACCTTCTACTATGTACAATGTCAGTCATTGGCCTAATCCACAAAACAAATCTCTTTATTTTTGTGGTCATCTCGGAGTAAAAATTCATAGGGATTGAAGGGTGTTTGCTTCGCGTCAACCCACATATAAGCTACTTTGAAATTAACTGAGCCTATCCAAGCGAACTGTCATTAGCTCAGAAGTGATGATCAACCTGCACATCCGCAACGCTAAAGGTCGGAACACACTCGTTTAATGGAATGATACTTTAAAATTGGCTTAGAAAAGGGCTGTAAAATACACTGATTAGATTTGGCTAAGGGAGAAGCTGCCTTTTCACTAGGGAGGTACCATGATATCACCTCTCTACCTTAGTAGTTCTAGTTGATATAGATTAATTCGCAAACCCAAACAGTGCAGGAATTAGTCTTATCAACCATAAGATTCAACTGCTAAAGTCGATAAGTTCAGCAAGAAATCATCCTCGGAAGTCCCGTTAGACTAATGACCATCACTTGAAGAATAATTTGCTATTGCAAAGACTAATCCTTGATTTATTTATTATAGGATACCCAACAAGGGATAAATAAATGCCGCCGAGACTAGAACCACCTCCTGTACATGCCACGATACCTTAAAACTATTTTCTTGATTAGCACACTCAAGTCCAACCTCTTCTACCGCTTTACTTTTGACAGTTGTTTTATACTTATCTCTGATGTATTAATTCTTTATTTATGAAGTTTCACAAGGAATGACTTTAGCAGAAAAAAATTGTATATTTTCATTTTTACCAGAGAAAAGAAAATATACGCAAAGTACATCACATTCTTCCTGAATTTCACAACAACACGACTACTTAAATGATATCAGTAGAAAGCAAATTTAGCGGCAGGCCCTATATTTAGGTTAAAAGGAGCAGGTGTAAACGTAATGTACAAATACAGAAAATGGTTAGATGATAGTAGCCAGTGTCTTTTACATTGATGGACGACCTCCTCTGAAAGGCCTATTACCACTTGGTCGCTGGAAACGATTGCTAGGACCCCCACGGCCACCACCAAAGCTACCGCCACCTCTGAAACCTCTCCCACCGCTACCGCGTCCATTGAATCCTCTTGGACCTCCACGACCTGGTGTTCCACCACGTCCGCCACCGCGACCACCTCTACCTGCTCCGCCACCGCGTTTACCTAGACACAATAAGATGGAAATTGAGCTCGATTTAACCTCCTAAAAGTAGTTAAGTGATTTAATATTATTCATAAATTGGCATTAGGCCAATGTCAGCCAAACTAACACTAAACATACAGAATTCGATTAGATAGACAGTAAATTGCCGCTCAAAGCTTAAAAACAAGAGTATTTAGAGCAATGTCGTTGGATGGGAATCTAAATCAGCTTATCAGAAAACGAAATTTAGGTAAAGCTGCCAAACATCAATGTTGATCATTCATTATTACATGTCTTCTCTTTCTACGCAACTGAGCACAAATAAATGATAAGCAAGATGAAACTTGATCAAATAACAGCACACTACTAAACAGTTAGGTCCCACTGCTGAAATGATTAAATATCAATACAAGCAGGGGTTCAAAGTTGCAAGTCATTCGGTTAATAAGACGTTAAATCAATGCAATACTGTGCGCAGGAAGTGCAGTACTAGGTCACCATAGTAGAATCAGCAGCCATTTGTCAATTAGTCCGCTGTGTGACAAATCGTTCTGCTGCATTGGATATGAAAATAAATTCTTCGGGTAATCACAGCCCAATACAATGGTATAGCTCCTAAATTATGGCAATAAATGATCCGGGAGTCAAAATACTTCGATCTTCTCCATCTGTGGGATTTAGACAATTGCCGTTTATAAAAATCACTATAGAACAAGGATATTCATAAATAAATATTAATAAAACTTTCAGAAATAAGAAAAAACTAAGAATTGGTAGAGGAAGATAAAGACGTAAATACCAGAAAGAGGGCATCAATAATAACACCAGTAATACTATTACAAGTAACGATTTTAACACTTTGCTGCAACATAAATAATAGATAAACGAGTGACTGCTAAAATGATATCAGACAAGAGGAATGCTGAAAGTGATTTACAAACTTCTCAAGACAAATTAAAACGAATGCACTGATTTGCTAAGAAAACATTCAAATCTAACGTCTTGATTTTAAGATTCTATTACATTAGCCTTAACGTGATCAAAGCACAGATAACATGGACCCACAAAATTACGTGAACGGAATTAGTTCCTCAGACACTGCCCCTTAACGTACATTTATAATTTCCACAAAAGATGTACTTCATTTATAAAAATATACCGTTGTTGATCTACGAAACATTTTCCTTCCATAAACTTAGATTACACAGGCCACCACGTACATATAGTGGCAGCCTTATACAACGTAAGCAACACAAATACTATCATTTGCCGGAAAATGATTAATTCAACACAGAGGAAAAACCATATAACAGCCCACACTAGTGTCTAAAAAGATAAAACGACAACGACGTATACCATTATTATAAATTAATTTTGTTAAAATAACTTATCGAGCAGAACAGTATGATTTCACACACATTAGTTATTTCACAGTAACAATAGTATTCAATAGCAAAGAAGTTCATTTTAAGAACTTAAATAATGATTAATTCTCCCTTAACAGTTAAAAGGAATGGGAATCATTTATAAAAATGGAGCACACATAAGAACGCTAACGAAAGAAAGCATCAAATAATGTAATTAACTCGCTTTAGCAAACAAATAGGGTAAATAGAATATAGCTTTAAATGACGAAATTAATTATATAGACAGCAAAAGGGGCAGATTTAACAAGCTCACCTGCTGGTGTTTCACTAGCTGCAACCCTTGAAGCAGGCAGAAGTTTTCGAGCATCGATAAGAATCTAGAGAAGGAGCAAATTATATATAAGAAAAGATATATTACCCTTTGGCCAATAGTGAATGACTCAGGGCTAAGATTTTCAAGTGGAGACACAGAGAACATCGGAGAATCAACTCGTCCAAGAACATCATCGATTTTGCCTATTTCAGTATGCTTTTCGTTGTACACGGGGGCATTAAAATATGGAATATCCTTATGAGTCAATTTGCAAACGACCTCTTTGGGGCATCTCAGCATTACATAACCAATATCGGCATATTCCTCTGGAGGTCCAAAATCTTGACGTTTGAAGCCACCACGGCCTCCCCTGAATGGTCTTCCGTTAGGACGCATTTTTACTGCAGTTTTTTCAATTTATTCAAACCCCGATAGTACAAGACGCGACACAACCTAAAGCGTGACAGCGAATATAAAATGCGCACAAGACTATTAAAAAAATTAAACAAACATACATGAGGAAGAAAAAATCAGAAACAAATTAAAAATAAAATACTACAATTGCGTGATCATTTTGAATGTCTTGTTTTTAAGTTTTCATGAATATACTTTAAATGATATTTCTTGAAACCTCATTGTTTCATTAATTGCCAGGTTAAAATAATATTTCACTCATGTAGGAATTTAGATAAATCACTCTAACCATTCACCAAGCAACTCATATTTATTGTTTTATGTCTTGAAAATTATTATTCGTTTATAAACAACTTCACAGTACTACATTATTAATCTATTATTTCAGATAATCATCAGTCTCATAAAGAATTTCCTCTAAACATTTGTATTTAAGTATTATTTCAAAATTAGGAAGTTTTCTGATCTAACGCTTGATTTTTTATAGTTATCAAGTCCATGCATCCAATAGGTGATAAATTATGTTATGGATGTACGACTCCGTAATGGTATTCCTTTCTTGACTTATAAACAAATTACGGTAGCTCAACAAATAATCAGCTAATAATCTAAGTGGTCTCTTACATGGAAGCATTGATATTAGTCCAAACAAAGAATTAATATCAGCTGAACATTATTTGGTTAGATCAATACAAAAAGAACACTTTAACGACAATAATTCATTGCTAATGTCTCCACAGTTAAACAGGAAACGATGAAAACTCAAATGATAACTTTAAGATTGATAAATACATACTCTCAGTGGGATTTCAGTGTTGATTATGAAACAGTAGTTATAAGAGGAATGTCAGATAATGACCTGCAGCTGACCACTAATAGTTTAGTAAATTAGGAACATTCATGAATATTTCCTGACTGATAACCATGGTATATGGGATACTCAGTTGGTCTAATTAGCCTAAAAAACTGCCACAAATTCAGGAACTTTAATAAAACACGTGAACCCCCTAAAGGTAGGCTTCACTTCAAAATTAGACAAGACAACCGCACGGAAATTTAACGCATTTTAACAAATTTGCAAATTTTAAGAATAATCAGCGACAAATTGTTAATTTAATTTTTTTCGGATAAAAATTATTACTACTAAATAACAAAAAACAAATAATGCATGACATTGAAAAGGAGTCGCATATTCCGTTTGCTTCAAATCTGAGTTGATTTTAATTTAATGATCTTGTATTCATTGAACTTAATTATAATCGATCTAGAAGTAATTTAGACAGTTAGAAATTTTGGTAAAGTCATTTATATAAACGTTTATACAAACAAAATGCAGGCACAGTCTTAACACATAGCGATTTGGACAAGTAGTGGAAATGAAATTTTAGTGGTGATTTGGCCCTGCCCGATGAAAATATAAAAATTAACTTATTGAGCGAATTTCTTTGATTTATATCAGCAGTCCGAAAAAATGGAATCTTAGTTGTCTCGATACGCTTTTCTTAAAAAAATGAAATAATAACTGTTAACAAGAGTTTAACGGAATTGTCTTTCCAGTTCTAACGATCAAGATTTACAAATATTCGATGATAAAAAGGCGAAACAATGTACGGAAGTACATTATTAATGTAACGCCGTTGCCCTGTCATTATTTCCAAGTCACTTCCACGTCATTACCATTGCTGGTAACTATTTATCTATATGCTATAATAAACTCGTAGTGTTTTTATTGTTAAAAGTACCTGGTTTTGACCGATTTGATTATTTTGTCAGTACCCCCGTTTGATTAACTGTTTATGCTATCGAAATTTTTACAATTTCTAAATATCCAAATGTCTCGTGCAGACTGAATTTACCCAACAATAGTGTTACTTTAACATCAAAAGACCAAGTGTAGAGCTGCAACGAATATAACTGCGTTCCAATTATCACACTGCTTTGTTTATTTAAATATGACGGATTAAATAATTAGAAGTGCAATAACCACAAAAACACAAAAATTATTATTTTTAAAAATAAAGGTCTGAAATCTATGCCACTGTCAGAGTGATAGCAGATTTGCTCGGTTGTTTCAACTAACTATCTCTAGTGACCATCTACCCGAGACCCGCATATGATCTTAAGAATATGTTACCACGCATTCATTGTGGAACTTGGAGTGATTAATTACGTGCCACAACGACCGAAATCAAATTACAAGCGAGGTCTCTGTCGGGTTCGGCCTCGTCAAGCGCACGGCATACTAACCACGACGCAGGTTAATGTAACAGAAATCGGTAGGAAATGCTGTGCATTAATAAGGTCTCTCTTGAGTTGAAGAATGATACTGCGTCAGACATCACTATAGTTTACAATGAGGCCTGGAAAATTCTTCATAGCTTCAAGGTAGATACTGTTCCTTTAAAAAATATCACTGCTACAGATGATGAAATGCGAATAAAAGAGATGTTGAAGCGATTCACAGCTGTGCTCGAAGACACCTTAGGAAAGCGCATACGGCCTATTTCTAAAATCAGGGGCAAGTTGCGCGAAAAGACCGAAAAGATCGGCATCTATTGCAGCTATGCAAATTGTCGAGGACGAGTTGGTAGGTTTAGAACAGATGGGCCTAATGCAAGCTGCTATATATTCGAAAGGAGCTGTCCAAATTGTAGTGGTAAGGAAGTCGAATGGATTGACATGTACCTGTGCAGATTCTTTAAAGGGGCCTAACTCATCGTTGGAGGATAATAACCATCTGCTGCCCGTAATAGACACACTTTTCACGATCCTGAATGGTGAAAAGTTCTTCTCGAAAATGGAACTTTCGGATGCCTGCCTTCAAGTCAAAGTGGAACAGGAGAGTCATGAGGTTCCAAAGATAGGGGTTTTCCAGTATACGAGACTTACTTTCGGAATCAAAACAGCACCAGTGATTTTTCAACATATTAGGGAAAACATGCTATTGGGACTAGCTGGCGCGGTAGCTTACTTGGACGACATCATCGTAGTTGGAGAATCAGAGGAGGAACTTCGAGGTCTCATCGGAGAACTCCTCGAGTTTATCGATAAATATGGCTTCCACCTTCGGGTTGATAAATGCCAATTCTTCCTAACCTCTCTTAAATTTCTTGGTTCCATTTTCGATTCAACTGGCCTCCATCCCAATCCCGATGAAATTCGTGCTGCTACTAAGATGCTCGCTCCAACAAATCTGGGTTTGCTTCTGTTATAACGTTATGGGGTCTATCGAGGCCACATCGATCGAATAAATAGAATAAGTCAAGTCACTCATGTCGTCAGATCA
>CAADRB010000059.1:1231903-1266472 GCA_900708905.1 Hymenolepis diminuta | reverse complement strand
AAAAACTGTGTTTTCTTTGTTAGGCCCGGGACTTTTCAGCCCATGTGTTACGTTTAATCTTACTCATTTTGTCCCACCTAGATCTCAGGTTAAAGATCAGGCTATGGTTCCAACACGTGCTGCTCGAACAATGGTGAAACCCCCTTGTCTCCAGGTTGATCTGTCCTCGAAGTTCTACTGGTGAATAGCCTATGAGGGGAGATGCTGGAAGAATTAATCATTATTCCTCCTGTCTCCCATATTTCTTCTATAAATGAAAATATAATTTCCTTTTTAATTACCCACTGATAGAAGGCACTTTGTTATTATGCCTATTTGTTTAGGTCTAAGACGATTGAGATTGAGTTTCGTTGATACACACGTGTTTGCCAATAGCGTGCCTTGTGTTCTGCTTTGGGCTCTTTGTTTAGTTGTTATATTACTGGGTTTTTTTAGATTGGTTTGTTAGGAGACTATTATTGAGTCTCCTAATTTGCAACATTATACTAGGACTAATAATGATGGGCAGTTTAAAATCCATCAGCTTGGTTTCCTTTGGAGAGAACATTCATATCTCGATCATAAGTTATATCCGACAAGGCTCTATTAAGAATCATGTGATTATATGTTTAAATATTTATCATAAAAACTACGTTGTAAGGCACATATTTTCCTTTGTTTTCGTTTGTAATATGCATCGTGTGAAGTCTAATGAAAAATATCTAACAACGTAATGATCCAATGCAGGCTTTTCTAACTTGAACTCCGATTTAAACAGGCAAAGTTGGCTTTTGTCCAATTTGCGAAAACCTAATCATGATTATGAAAATTCCATTTGGATTTATAAGTAATCATTATTAGCGTTCAAAGAATTAAACTTGAATTTTAAGGAAAAATATGCGAAATCGCATACACATTTGCTCAATGAATATATTTAAATATTATGCATCCATATTATGTACTTATGTTAAATTTTTGTTAAATTAAATAGCGTCATTCTATTTATATTATTTTACACAATTAGGGAGGCATGTCTTAAGTTTAAAAATTTATTTAAATTACAATTGCAATTTTGTTTTGCTTTATCAATCAGTGCGCATAGTCTTTAATTATAGTTGGTACCGTTTTTTGATTTTTGTCTTTTCGACGTTATTGGATTTTATGATTTATCCTGTAAGTATTTCGATGCATTATGAACGGTGATAAATCTGAATATTATGTTGTAGAATTTTATTTCTTCTGTGTTGGGTCGAACAAATAACCTATTTTATTCGATATTTTCTAGTCGAAAGTGTCTGCATTAGTTAACTTATACGACTGTCTATGAAATATGCCCACGACTGGAAAAACTCTTCCAAAAGTTCCGGTATCAAAAGTCTCGGGTTCTCAGATACCTGAACCTGCTATTCGTCGTACCCAGCGTGTGCCGAAAGCGTACGAACAGACAAAGGCCGAAGCTGATCCATTTTTGCGTCCTCTTTGTCGCTCTGCTCCTCGGGCTAAACCCCTCTACAAATCGTCTAGCTGCCATGATATCAAATCCTCCCGTTCCAATTCGAATTCTTCTGCGGGTTCTCGTGATTCAAGCAAGGAATCTCGGCCGAAAAAAGTAAATCCAGTTCGGAAACCATCTTCCACAGTTGCTCTTCCAGCTGCTGTTCTTCGAGAATCAAATAATTCTTCTCTTTACATGAACGCATCAAGCTCTGTTAGTGGTGATCGCATCTACGTAAACTCGGATCTCCTTTCTCGTGTTGAGAAGGAGAAGAAACAATATGAAGCTCGTATCTCCGAACTCACTCAACTTACGGAGTCTCGCAAAACTGAGATTGAAAGACTAAGCATTGAAGTTAAAAATCTCAGGGAGGCTAAAGAACGAGCGGAATTCCTTATCCAACGACATAGTCTGAAGCGTAAGGCTGGTGTTGATATCAGTGCAGATATGGATTCTTGTTCTTCCTGTCTACGTCCACTTTTTGAAGAGAATTCATTGTCTACTGCCGTTCCAGTTACGAGTACTACACCTGACCAACAGAGTGTGGCTTCAGGTGCTTCTGGTACGCCTACTACAACAACCGACGAACAGCCGGCTTTCAAGAAGCCTAATGTAACTAGTCTGGAAGACATCATTCACGAAATGGAGGAGGTAAATTATTCTACCACCGAGGAGTTAGAAGCCACTATGAATGAGTTGCGTGAGATGCAACGTACCCTAGATGGTACCCAAGAGGAGAATCGTACTCTGGCATCCGACCGTGCCATCTTACTCGAATCTCTCTGTACTCAAACTGCCAAACTGGAACATAGTCGTCTGCAGATTGATCAACTTAAGCATCTCCTCATCACCAATCCATCGGCTGATTCAAGAGAAGCACATTACTTGGAACTCTTCAATTCAATAGATTCCGAGAAACAGATCCTCCTGGCCCAGAACAATGATCTCGCCCAGAGATGTGAATCTCTTGATGTGGAGTGCAGACAACTCACTGAGAAGATGGAGTCAATGAACGCTGAGATGGATCAGCTTAAAGCCGACGCTGCCGCTGTTCTTTACCCAAGCGTAATGTATTTGAAGGGAGAACTCTCTATGGATGACCTTAACTCGAAGGTCGAATGTCTCACCCGTCATGTAGCACTTTGGCAAGAGAGATACGAGGCAGAGTTGGCAGAGCATGAACATGAAGTCACCGAGTTCAAACTCTACGAAAGAGACCTACTCAAAGCCGTCCAAGTTTCAGATAGTATCAGACATGAGTCTGAAGGTCAAGTAGCTCTGTACAAAATGAAGGTGTATGAGTTGAAGGACCAAGTAAGTAAATCTCCTTTACTTTGTTTATTTGTTTACTTAAACTTTAGTCCCTGGGCTTTAGCTCTAAATGCGCTTTTTGTTTACTTGCGTATTTCTCCATTGTTTTGCGACGCATTTTCTATTTTTGCATCCAGACTTAAGTCGTTCTGCTTCTGAGTTTGCTTAGTTAATTGAAATAGGCGTTGTATTCCTGCATAGTGACCTATGCAGATTAGTGGAGGAGCTTCCACACTGTTTCTCACATGCACTAAATGCTAATACATTGCATTTTCGTTCGTACATAAGCTCTTACGTCAATTGCCCGCAAAATTACCTGTGTTCTTAAGTGTATTGGTTAATCCAAGTTCACGTACTCTTAGTTGACATTAGGTTAGTCAGGTAGTTCGTTCTTGGATTTGAAACCTATTACCCTGTGTATCTACAGCGAGCGGCCCATGTGTTTATATATACGTGTATGTTTATGCAAACAGCAAAGTGGCAAATGGCTTTTTGCTGCTTCGAATTTGCGCGATCTCGCTGTGTAAGGACACGTGAATGGTCCTTCAGAGAAATGCACAAGCATGCAAAAAAGGCCAGTCAGTAAAAGTCAGGTCTTATCCGGTCACTGGCTAGTTTCTAACAGATATCTCGCGGGTGATGGGTATAAAAATGGTTAGGTTTAGCGGATAATGTCAAAAATGTTCTCTAATGCAAATCAGTGTTTCTATGTCGTGCGGTGAATAAATTAGTCAACGGTAACTTACAATTACACCCTTTATCGTTGTTTTATGTCTTTGAAGTTTGAACAATATGTGTAACAGAATAATCAATGATTGTTGCTTATCTATTACAAAAGACACCAAGTTATTTAGGATACTAAAGAATGAGAGATACCGGCATGGAAGGGAATGAACAATCAGTGAACTTAGTTGTCTGGGAGGTTGTCAGAATTTAGTTGAGATATTACTCTTATTATTTCTTTCGATCATCGCGCAACAAGATGGAGAAGAGAGAGAAAACTTGGGCTAGAGTGCTTTATTGAATACGGAGAAAAAGTTCAGGAGAGTGAGGGACTTGTGTGTATGGATGGAATGGTTGGATGAATCTGATATGTACATGCCTCTTTATTGGATAGAACCAAGCGAAGAGAATGTACTTTTAGGGAAAAATTATACATCACGAGAATATGAGGAAAGACTCAAGTATGTCATTGTGAATGGCAGTTGGTTGGTGAATACGTCACAGTATACTTCATACAGACGTCAAAACGCCCGGGTGGACAAACAGCTCAGATAGGCATTTGCGTCATGTCCCAAATTTACTTTTGATGCGCATGAGAAAAATTTCCGAAATAAGAAATCTTTATAAGGAATAGTAATCACCATTATTGAACTTCCTCCTACTTGGTCTAGGCAGATTGGAATTTATGTTCCTAATTTACTCTTAAAATTCCTCTGTTGTAGAGATTACCCGATTCCAGGCTAATCGAATTGATTGAAACATTTTAATTTGCCCCTTTGTTTGAATCACTCCCACCTAATCATGTGTGTCAACCAACTATGGAAAAAATACTGACGTTTGCTTTAGGACTCCTTCCTGTTGCGTGTTTTAGGTGGAAAGGATGTCAGCTGAATTAGAGACTGCTATTCGTGAGAAGTCTCTTCTCCAAGATCAGCTCTCCAAAATGATAGACACCTCTACCAAGTCCACTCAATCGCCTCTCATCTCACCAATACCTCTTCCATCCAGCTCTTCAGTTGAGAAACGTTCTGTTGGTGTCATGACCTTGCCAGTAGAGACAAATTCGACAGAAACTTCCTACTTACCTCCTCAAACTTCTAGTGCTCAGCCTGTCATTACAGCCACCCAGATTCCCCGAGCTGCTTCCACTTCTTCCACACCCGCTGCTAATACTTTCCATCTTCCACGAACCTACATGCAGAAACTTAGTCTCAGTCCTTCTGTCTCCCCTGGCGGCCCTGTCAGCACGAATTCTTCAACTAGCATCAGACGCGCTGGTCCAACTGTACAGAGCCTTATTCAGTCAATTGAGAACCAAGTCAAAGTTGTACAACATCAACAAAAGACCAAGACGTGTTCATCTTCACCCTCTTCTACCCCCAAATCTGCCAAGATGGTAGATGGCGATGTTACTTCACCACTGCTGCCACAACGTCGTTTGCATTCAGCTGGAAGCAGTCCAATCACCACCCCGGTTCGAAATACTCCCAAGCCAGTACGACATCTTCTCATAGATGAATCCATCGTTGGACAGTCAGCTCCAGGTGGACCCCCACATAACCCTACATCACCTTCCTCCGGTGTTACTGCTTCTAATAGCCAGTCGGCAAATTCCTCTACTCCTTTAACGAGGTATGCTAATATCTACTAAATTTCCATTCATTCATTAGTTGTCTGTTCATTAACCTTTAAATTGCATCAGGTGTTTCGAGGAGTAACTTTAGATGTTGATTTATTGTATGGTATCCATTCAGTATCGCGCTGGGATTTTGCCACTTTCTCTGATTATTAGTAGCAGCGTAGTAGTTAGGGTGCGTATTTAGTAGTCAAATCTTCGAATGAATAAGGCTGTTCGTGTTTATGACTTATTGGCTAGTTTTCTGATTGGTCGCCTGTTAACAAAATTCACATCGAATTTGTCATTTGATTGGGCGTAGTAGAAAGCAGGCTTTGAGAGTCGGGTGTTCACTTTTCTCTTATTTTTTGTTTTGGACTAAGTCAGGACAGACGTTTTTTCGGTATTTAAATATATACTCTTTGTTTACACTCAACTCACAAGTAAACAACTTTTTCTAGCCATTGTTATTATTTATAAATTCTACTTTGTCTCTAATCCGTTTTTTGCATATTCTTCTGTCCCAACAACTCTGCCCAAGATGTAAGGTAGAAAGTGGTCTGTTTGTTGCAAAAATTCATGATTAGGTTATATTGTCCAAAAACATAACTAGTTCTGATCTATCGAGGAGGTAAAGCGTTTGATTTTACGATTTAAGTTCAATCTGAGTTTCTTCAAAGTATCTTCTAAATTAGCAGCAACATTCCGATCTGAGAATAGAAATAAAAATCCCAAATCCCATTAAATAATTCTATCTAACTTTTCCTCGGGTTATTTCCTCTCTTCTATGACTATGCGTTCGCTTTTCCGAATAGTATTATGTATGCTATCTTTATAATACCCATCATATATGATTTTGTTATTGTATGACATGGGATTATTTGTTTATTGATAGCTTTTCTCTCCTTTCTACAAATATAAGGTTGGTGAGACTCTTCACCGACATTCCCATTAAGCAACCCAGCCACTTTTCAGTCCAACGTTTCGTATTCCTTCGGCTGAGAATTAGTTTACATAGTAGGACATGTATGCACCTGCATATGCACAGTGCCTACCGAACCTCTTGTAAGGCTGATTCATCTTCTAGCTTCTTTGTGTTTGTGTAGTGGCACATCCACCACCATCATTGCTGTCTTTTAATTCCTGCCTCCTCCGTCCCATTATCTCTGCTGCTGCAGAAGTAGAAGACTGCTGCCGGCAATGCTAATGAAGCTAGCCAACGACATTCAGTGGTGTGCACCTTTCGGGACATCGCACAAGATGAGTCACCCTCCATGCTGCACGCATATGGTCACCCCTTGCACGCACACTAACGACCTCACAGTTGATTTCACTTTGTATGTGTAGTTGTCATCTGGTTTTCTCCACTAAAAGAGAGAGGTTTAAATTGCCTCTTCTCTCCCTTGACAGTTTTTTTAGAATGAGGACTAGCAGCTAGGTATCTGATGTTTGGTCCCTAGCCATTCCGCGGGCTATTCCTCTTATCTACTAATCTTCACTACAGCAACAGGATAGAGGAAAACAGAAAACCTTGAAGTGAGTTTTCTGAGAGGTTGGCTGCTGTGGCGGAGAGCAGGTACAGCTGGAGGCGATTGTGTGAGCAGTCGGTAGTGTTTGTTGGCGAAGCGCAGATTTGGTACTAGCTGTTTTTATAGGGGGCGAAACGCCCTTTTAAGTAAAATGGAGATAGTCCGGGAGCACAGAGGAATTAGGGTTTGGATGGAACCTTAGCTATAATAACGTTCCTAACGCGCATTTGGAAAATGTTAGCCTGTACCGATTGACTTAACTGATAATGTGCGAGTTCGTTGCTATCCTAGATAATTTATGAGTACAGAGGAAGAAAATGTAATCAATTTCTCCACTATAGTTCTGTATATAGCTTTTGTTCCCTTTTTTATAATTAGAACTATTCGGTCAAACAGAGGGAACTCAAAGCACCGTTTCCTTCTTAACGAAAATGTTATTGATGTTTATCGGTTTGGATATATATAAGGCAGCATAGCACAAGTTGACTCTATGTTGCTTTCAATACACTAGATTCATTAGAATGATAGGGTTTTATTGAAATTGGACCATCATGAATAATAATGATTTTCAATCCAATGAACTGGCATTAGTACTTTTCTTCATTGTGTAGATCAACGCCAAACTTCGGAGTTTCTCGTGATGACGCCCCTTCAAAGGAGATGGCAGCTCCTCATGCTGCCTCTTCCACAACCCCTCGTCTCAAGCGCAATCTCACCATCCCCACAACCTCCGTCATTAGCAAGCCAACGGACACCAACGTCGTCACTGCCAATGCAACCATCGCCGAAGCTGTCACCACAGTGATCTCAGCTGCAGCCGGCGATCCAGGCGTTCTGCCCCAGTCTCCTTCTGGGGACTCCAATTGCCCCACAGCATCTGATCCTGCCGCCTGTCCCCCTCCCGTTGTTCCTCTTGATCCCCTCCAAGAATTGGCCAAGCGCACCTGTGCTGCGTCGAAACGCAACGCTCTCCTTAAGTGGTGCCAACTTCGACTCATGCGTTATCGGGCTGTGGATGTGACCAATTTCTCATCTTCCTGGAATGATGGACTGGCGTTGTGTGCTCTTCTCCACACCTACGTGCCCCAACTGATTGCGGTGAATTGGGAGAAGGTTGTCGATGGAATGGACAAGAAGAAAAGGTTTGAGGTGAGTGGTCACTTATTGTTTTACATTGGTTTACTTCATAAATTTAGATATTGGAAAGGTAGGCGTAAATTTAATGGAAGGTAGACATATTCGAATAGAGAGGTATTTATGTACTGTTGGTTCCTTAACTTAGCTCTAACTTTA
Organism: Hymenolepis diminuta; assembly: GCA_900708905.1. Lineage (NCBI taxonomy): Eukaryota > Metazoa > Platyhelminthes > Cestoda > Cyclophyllidea > Hymenolepididae > Hymenolepis > Hymenolepis diminuta. The sequence goes on along the minus strand of CAADRB010000059.1, from coordinate 1,258,527 downwards.
ATCATAAGTAGTATACCCTCTGAGCTAAATTTCGGTTGTCGTCGGTTAGCCAATTATCACGCCCCTCTTACCTTATCTAGTATTTGTCTCGTTTACGTGATAGATGGCTGTAGATAGACCAAAACGGTATGTTTTTCTCATAAGCGTTTTATAGGTTTCGCATAATTTACTGACCTGACGCAATCTAGCTACAAATGGTAGACTACTGACTTGATCTAGCAATAGCAACTTAAGATTCTCGGAAGATCTTGGATGAATATTTAATATTATTCTTTGGCATAAGCTAATAAATGTTTAATGTGGGCTTATTTACTTCAACCTCCTATTAATCGACGATCTTGTCTTCTTTCAGATTGCTTTTAAAGTCGCTGAAAGCCAGGGTATCCCAACTACGCTCGATTTGAATGAAATGCTCACTTATGACCGTCCCGACTGGGCTAGTGTTATGGCCTACATCGCCTCGATCTACAAACACTTCGAAGTTTCCAACTCCTCATATTAATCCCTCGTCTCTCTTCCTCTAGCGATTTTGTATACAGAGACCCCTTCCCTTGTGTCTATCTCTTTCCATCCCAACCTTGCATTTATCCCTGACAAGGCTGTCATCGAATACCTGCCAATTGTAATTCCCCATCTATTTCTTCCAAATGGCTGTGCGAATAGGATCTTAACGTTTTCCTCGCCTTTCCACATTCGCACTTGTATTCCCTCCTCAATCCCCGCGAAAGGACGCAACCTCTTTCTCCTCCCGTTGATTTATATTTATTCTAATATATAAGGACTGATTTATCTCCGTATTATCTATGTTTGCGTTTCGTTTCCTTCTCTCAGATTTTTTTGCACCGTAGCAGTCTAGTAGGAGTCTAGTCTAGCCAACACTTAGTTCTATAATGTATCGAGGTGAAATTGTGTGGATAGGCAGATGTTGGAGGTGTATAGACCAGGCGGGACAGGTCAGACATTCATAAATAAACCTCACTTACTTAGACTCTAGTTTGTCTGGGTACGCCAGTGTCCATTTTTCTGGTCCCAAACAGCCTCAATAATTAGAGGTTGCTGATAGAGCTAATCGAATGGTAATATAGCTAATATGACGATATATGGTTTTGGAGACCATAAGAGTCTCAGGGAGTGCTCAGAGTTAGACTACCTATCGTCACCAATCGGATAGAAGATGTGTCTGTGGTGAATATTTTGTACGTTCTCAAACCTTCTCGGACAGTGATATCCAATCTCAAATTTTGTTTGGCTTCGGATTCCTGTACGGTCATCATTAATCATCCTATTTCGTCTCCTAAAGGTGAATTATTATGTCCACTATGACCTATTAAAGGTTATGAGAAGTTATTAGTTGGACAGAGAGAGTGAGGGACTATAGTTTTTGATTATTATTACCCACAGTTGTACAAAACAATATTGCAATTTTAATTTTTGAGAAGCAACAGAAATCGATTAAACGAAAGCCCAACAAACGATTAAAGGGAAGGGATCAAGATATCAAAGAGTCCCCCTTCATTTGATTTTTGGACTCAGGTAGTAAAATATTTGTTAGATGGGTAACTCACATTCCAAAATTCAAATTCCACGGTTCGTTCCCTGAATTGCACCAAATGCTTGTCAACAACGCTTAGTGCTTATTGACAGCATTATTTAATCAAGAAGGATCGGTCTCGTCATTTCATTCAGCTTTTTTCTTCTAATGGTTGAGAAGACAAAATTTTCTTACATGCAGCCAACTTATGGGGGAGGGGTGGAGGTAGTTGATGTGTAAAAGGATAAGGAAGGTTCCAGTTAGTGCTGAGCAGGAGTCCACTTGACGGTAAAACAAAAGGGCGTCTAAAGGGGATGAGAGGCGATCAGAACTAATTGAAACAGAGCAGACTACCACATAGACCTTCGAAATAAATATTTTTCAACCCATTTTCGATGATCAATTTGTGAAGGCCTTAAGAGAAAAACTGGAATTTTGTCAAAACATCAGATAGGAAGTGTGTTTGATTTATACTCCATCAGCTGTTAAGACCGTTGGGCTTGTCTGACCCCTTTTGTAAAGATTATTAATTCTAGCTAGTAGCCGAAATCATTGCTAAATTAGATAGTTCGTAACAGATTAGCTAAGAACGATTCCTTAATGCCTATCAGCGAATAATGCCTTGTCAGATAAAATAATTCAGGGTCTTCTGCAAAATCGAAGGTCTAATCATATTCCAAAGATAATTCAGTCTTTTAGTCATAATTCCTTCGTAGTTTATGTGTCATATGAGTTTTTTCATTGCATCTATTAAGTCCTAAGCTCGATGAAGAGTTGTGTTCTCTAACACTCATCCTGAGTCTAATATCAACATTCCGAGCTCCTCTGATGAGAACTTCCCATCTTACACAACGTTTGTCAGTTTTATGGTTAACGCCGACCCCTATGCCACCTTTTCATTTGAAAAAATCAAACGCATTAAATGTATATGGGCATCTTAAGACACCTTACGCACTTTAAGAAAAACAGAAAATTAAACTGTTAATGATTGAAACTTACAATTTCCTGAAACAAAACAAATAAACATTATATTAACCTGGATTTTATTCTATATATCCTCCTTCAGCTCCTATCACCAACTCATTTCCAGTCCGAAAGTGACTTCAAGCTTTGATCAAGTAGCTTTTATTGATGTCCTCCATTCCTCGAGCATTCCCAGGACATTAGTTCCATCAGGGAGGAAATAGTGTTGCGTTAATACTTATTAACTTCCATTTCAACAACGCGCCGTCCTACACGTCATAACCCAAAGGATTAAGGTCTGGTGAGTTAAGAGGCCATAAGTTTGATGTGTGTTGTGATGACGAAACTTCTCGGCTATGCAATCCTAGAGTTTGAGAGCTTTATGGGATGGAGCCAAGTCTTATTAGAAGACGTAGGATTTTCCTTCATTGGCTACGCCGTCTATCCAAGGCGGATTAACAATAATTGTTTGAAGAGTCTCGACATAGGCGTCTACATTGACTCTAAGGCTCCGTGCAAAAATGAAGGAGTCACGATGTACCCTTTAAATCACTGAAAGCCATCACTGTTGCTAAGTTGGAAACTTCGTGCGCATAACAGCTGGACTTAAATGGAGTCCGCCCTCACTTGCCCACCTATCATTTCTTGGATTGATTTTTTGATCCTGGTGGAAGTTGTTTTCGTGAGAGAGACATTCCTGTTCCTCTGGGTGCTTTAACCTGTTTAGGAGTCGCTTTACACGCATTAAACGATTCTGCTGAGTTGCTTTTGTTCACATAAACTGATAATCCCGCCTAAAAACGTATGATTTGTATCCGAAGAACATTCCTTACTGCTCCTTCTAACACTTGAAGATCTTCAGCAGGATGTCACGCATTGACTTCCCAAGATTTTCATCAATCATGCCATGCCATGCACTCTTCTGACAAACTCAGGTGTTTTGAGTGAGTCAGCAGAGCATAAACAATACTCTTTTCTCTTGCTTGTGGCCAATTCATCTCCATTATTTTCATTCAGCAGCTGCTATCTAACTTTTCAAACGAAAGATCTGACGTCTTTTAAAAATCCTGCAATTTTTAATTGTGCCTTCTCATTTCATCAGTTATAGTAATATCTGTCTTAGGATCTTCTGACATAAAGAATGTATTAATTATTATTGGGTCAGTATAAATAACAAAAATAGAAATTTCCTCAGATACCTTACGCATCCTCTATTTTGGGGTTGGTTTCTCTAATCACTTTGTCTATGACTGACCGCACCAGTTAATTCTAGTCAAGATTAGAGGTGATAGATATCTCCTCCCCTCTCTCCCTCCGATGGTAACAATATTTGCCATCAATTATTACGAATTAAAGTGAATGTGAGAGCAAAGAATTAACATTGCAATACTCCTGTTGTTGCGCAAGTAAATTATATTATACTTAGTCGAGGAACCTATGACATCGGAGGTCTAAATGCTAATCAAATTTTTATAGTGCCTTCTAGTTACTTTTTATCAAAAAAAAAACAATTTGAGTTTCGCATCTCATTTAGGAATATATAAAATTGAGTAGATTCTCACAATTTCCTGTGTGAAAATTTCTACCTTCTTCTTAGAATCGTCGGTAGAAATTGGTTACAAAATTAACTTTACCTACTTCTTGAAACGTCAGAAGAAGCATAAATCTTCCACCTTTATGAATTTTCCTTTGCAAAAAGAGTACCCTCCTTGAATTCTTAAAATATCATTATCAAATTTATGTGTGACCCCATTATTCTCCTCCAAAACTAGCCATTTTTGGAAGGATGCTTTTTAAGCTCTTTGACTCTTAAAAATTCTCATGAGAACTCAACCCAAATATTATAAGGTTACATATTAAAGTATTGAAAGTATTAAAATTAAATAATTCTAATAATGGTGAATAATTCATGTAATGGCGAATGACGTCCAGATCTGCCAAGCCAGATATCATTTGATCGAAACTCTGCGATACAACTTCACTGACGAGAACGAGCGAATGCGTTGGTTGAAAGTAGACAGTCGGATAATGACCGAGAGTTTCTATAAGTCTTTTGTCTGCAAAGATGAGAGGTTGAAAACGGCTTCCTCCAACGTGGCACAGTGGGCAACGTACGTGAGGTCAAATGCGTATTCTGGACTTCGGTGACCCGCCATTACCACTTATGGATGAAGAGGATTATAAGAAGTGAAGTCGAAAAAAGCAGATCCGAAAATGAAAAACGAAACTGATTATAATGATGCAAGCATGTAATGGCCTGTTAAGTTAAAGGTCACGATTTTGATACTCATTTGTGCACTTTCAGTTATGTTGAAGACCATTCACACTGGCTAATTTTGTTCAACAGTAAAAGTAGTAGTTTCCCACCAGAGTGGCTGTACGATACCCTCCATCTGTTCAAGTCAAGTGTTATTAATATTTTTTTCAAGGTGTTTGAAGTTAATAATCGTTAGGTCTTATGGCACAAATTTCATTTGACCTCCAACTGAAATGTGACTTCGATACAATTCTCAAATGACTAGAAGCAGGAAAAACACTGTGCTTTATGTAAAAAAATCGCTGCTAAGATGACATGGTAATCAAGATCCTACATATATATATATATATATATATACCGATAACCTTAATCTACTCAAAAGGTCTAGTCCCCCATTCGGTGATTATGCAGTTTTGAAGGTGTGCCAAATACGTTGTCGAAGTGGAAGGAATAATTTCATAAATACTGAGGTATCCAAGCTGTATATGCCTGGCCGCATGGCAGACTCCTTTTGAGACACGGTAACTTGACAGTTATTGAGTCCCTCGTTATGAGTATCCCTTTTGCATGTATCGACACAGCAGGCAGGTTGTAATATCTTTGGGTTCTTTTGGAGATTCTTCGTATATAGTTCCCACTGCGTTACAAGTACATTTAAGTTAAATCAAAATAATGGTACCAGTCGACTAAATTCCAAAGGACCCAAGCATTTTATTCCCTGGAATCTGTTTCATTAAAATCTGTCATAATTGGATCGCCTTAATCGTAATTACCTGATTCTCTTATTTCTTTATTAATCAATTGCAGCTTGAGTTTAAGATAATTAGTTTAAGTTATCACCTCCATAATAAGTGTGAATTCAGTCCCCTTTAATCATCGCTAGGGTTCTTTTAATTGGTACTTAACAATATGCCATTGAATCGAATATACTTTGCCATATCAATCAAAATTTAAGAAACAGAGAAATTAGAATACAAGAGATTCTTTGGTTCACAGACTTGAATATTCATCCTTATTTCATTTGGTTTTCCAGTTTGGAAATGTCGATTGATATGAAATTTTAATTTTATTTCAAGAGCATAAATAAATAGCGCATAATCTATTAATTATGGAAATAAATGTAATTTTAATTATTGAGGAAAATACTAGTTACCAATTTTGACGTTAGTAAAACCTAAAGAGGTAAGCGAATGATACAAATTAGATGAGGACAGTCGCTGGAAAATGAATCTACAACTGTTTTCGCTCTGGTTGTCCGTAAGAAAGTATATTATCAGTGATAGTGTACATGCATTAGAAGTAAGTCATCGACCAAACTAGCCAAATGAAAGCACACAGAGTGGACTCGTGGGGTATATAAACAGCAGGAAGTCAGTGTGGCCATTGGCTAGACCATGAAATATACTCAGCTTCATGCCGTACTCGAGGTGGGAGGATTGTATGGGCGCTTCCTCTCACCACGTGTATTCTTTGCTTCATGGTCCTTATTTTCATCTTTCATATGTCTTGTGGGCTTTATGTCTTTTCATACTTATGCGCATTAATAAAGATATATTTGGACCATACTTCCTACAACAAGAAACCGACAAACATAGATCAAAGCTGCAGAGTTACGTCCTTTTCTTGGGATGAACAATATCCTTACCAACAGCCTTACGGTTATCTGGAACGGTGTTTCGAAGACGGTGTTTTGACCTTCAATGTAAAAAACGGGAAGATGACTTGCAATTATATATATAAAGTCTTTGCTTGGTTGATAAGCTATCTTGGAATAACTGTGCCTGAATCCCATCTTTCTCCTTCCGGATCTGAGTCAACAGTAGCCAAGCAACATTTGGTGAGCGGATAGATCATAGCAGCAGAAATCAAACTTACTAGCATTATAAAGATTGGTAAGATGTTGCTTAAATGTTGCATTTGGAAAATTCTTTACTTCAGTCCACTTATATTAATTATTATAATATTGTGCTAGAAATAACCGCTAATGAAGAGATGGGTTCTGTTCCTCCCAAAAGTTTTTTCCAACCCACTTAGAAGTGTCACCATTATTTGACTGAGGCACAGAGAAATTATTTCCCGAGGAACTTCTTGTGAGGAACTCACGCTATACTGCCCTCCTTGATGACCAGAATGAACCATATCACTGGATATGTTACGGTGAATATCGATCCCCTGATATCTGGCATAACAGGCTTGCACATTGACCGTTTCTCCACGGCTTATGCGATATCGTGGGGTATTAGAACAATTTTAAACTGTACCAATGTGACATTTAACTTGTTATTGTAATAACATGTTGATATTGCCATTTTTGCGAGCTTTCAGACTCTACAAAGGGGTAAATAGGTCAAAAAGATTAAACACCTTTTCTTCAATTTCTATCCACTTTGATAAAATAAACAGCATGTACAAAAATGAAATAGGCTCTTGAGGTCTACAAACATTCTGAGCAATTTACTTTCGCAGAAATAAGACACATAAGCTTAAGTGGATATTATTTATTGATTACTCGCGGGCAAAAACGAATAACATGGTTATCAATCACTGTTTACAGTTAAAACACAATTTAACAAAAAATAAGGTCGTTTTGTTATTTCAAGTTAAAAACATGAGAGAAAGTTTAAATTGACTTGGAATTATTTTGTATGCGCATTGTAAATACCCAAAGACTTCAATTTCAATTTGAAGTTCAAAGGCGCAAAAAGCGCAAATTGATTTGTACTTGCGACTATTAACTTGTTGTCGCTTTTGAGTTCCGCTCAGGCGAATGTGAGAAATAAAAGAAACCATTGGCCTCTAATTAACACAGCGTAGTCGTCTAAGTCCGTGTCTGTCAAGGCAAAACCACAAATTCGATACTTATCAGTGCACATCCAATGGACGAAATAATCAGCTGCATTGGCTAAAGCTGGTTAACAGGGGTGGCAGAATACGGCTTTCTCATCAGCGTCATCAAATTAAGCTTCCTCGATCCGAAAGTAGTTGAAAACGCTTCCTTTAAACGTCCCTTGAAGTTATTTTTTTATTACTCTATAGCCTGATTTAATCTATACATTTCTTTAGTGTATTAACGATTTCACCCCAGAATAGAGGTTTCTCTAAAATATGGCAATTCTGACTTCACTAGCCCTAACCCGTTAAATGTAACCTGCACCCTAGTACAATTAACATTAATTCTTGCTTAATATAAAATTAAATCGCCACCGTAATATCGCTAGGTATTCACTGGAATAATATGAGTGCTACAGTAAATTTAGATAATGAAGATTTTGTGACGCTTAGAAATGCCAAACAAAGGTCATTTCATTTATTACATTCATTACACGTGATTGATTGCCGAAGATAAAGTCACTGCCAAATCAACGACAGACGAGCATGGACGTGAATTGTTCACCACTTGAGGCTCTAGCATTGATCCGCCCTAACTCCTGCATGCGTGTTCCAATTGTCAGTCCATACTTTTTATTGGTTGTTCATCAAAAAACTCCTTTATACCATCTCAACGGGCCCACTTATTATAACCAGGTTCCACTTGCTCAGTACTGTTCTTTCCTTACTTCCAAGTCTCACTTCCTCTTCCGACTCCATTTTCTTTTCCCCTCTTATTTATTTCTACTTGCCCAATATAAATTTGGTCCTGCCTAACTCTTACTCTTCTCATATTGGGAAAGGTCGTGATTTGCAGTTATTCATTAGAAGAATCATTCGTTTTGTAAGGGGACGTCTAATTCAGCCGGACTTTTAAAGTAGCTTTACTGGCTCAAGTTAGTACCACTTCATGTCCTAACAATCAGTATAAACTAATCAAATGAAAATGTGAAAGTTCCGAAGTGAACGTGGCGCACGAAATAACCCAATTTCAAAGCCAAAAACAATGATTTCTATTGGTTTAATAATATTCTTCCAAAGAAGGGTTGATGAGAGACAAAGTATTATCAATTCTATTACTCCAGAATTTATATTTCTTTTCTTTATTTTCATTTCTTACCCTCCAAATATCACTTGTTCTTATCAATCGAACAAAATAAATGCACTTTAAGCGGCTAATTGCCCTGTAAGGAAAGCTTAATAATGTCCTTGTTTTTTATGGCCTTAGTTGTTTAAATGATTCCGATCTAGACACGCCCTAAAATGCTTATGGAAAAATAACTCATCTTGTTCCGTTTATTTCAGCTTTTAATTTTCAACTAGAAACTCCGGTGGAGTGGCGACTTAAACATCAGCTAATATCAGATATTTGGTCATTAAATTGAGAATTTAATATTTAAGAAGGTTATACGGATTAGAAAAGACGGTATGACATATTTTTTGGAACTTGGAGGTATTGCTTTGTTCAATTTCTCGTTTGCTGATTCATCTCCGATAACGAGAACATGACGGTGGTACATGTTACTAATACGTTATGGCCAGTCGTTGGCGGTTACATTTATAATTTCCATATTATGAGCTCTGTTATGTTAAAAATGTTAAAGTATCATCTGCCTGTTCCTAGCTGAAAGAAATGTAGATAAACCGAGATGGCATGACCGACCGCGGAATTAAATCAACCGGTTAGGTAGTTCTGAGTAGTGTGTACATTATCTCACCAATGAACCTGGGAGTAAATTTGTAAGATCTAAACATTAGGATATTAATAAGTAATTATGTCCTTCCAGAGTGCAAATAAGGTAATACTCTATACTCTGAGTTTATTACCTACTTCTTCTTTTTGATCCTCTTCTCCAACTCATACTTCAATAGACAAATTGGCTACTTTATTTCGTCAGAAGTTTTCTTATGATTAAAACTTGTAAATTTTCCTATTGCCATGGGCGATAATACAAAAATAATCACTAATGCCAAATGCAAGTTCTTTAAGAATGTCATTTTTCATCATCATCTTTTTACCGGATTTAATCGGAGTATCTATAAATAGATTCAATTGATATGTCTTTGTTAGAAGACCTTTTCGCATATTATTCTCCAGTAATAACTTTCAAAACATTAAGATAATAAGTTCTGAATTTCATAATACCTAGTATGTCATCATTTAGTTTATATATATATATATATATATATATATAGTACATTTCCGTGACCTGATTATGTACTTGATCTGTACCTACATATTTGTTTCCTTTCCCATAAGGCTCACACTGAATTAGTCTGATTGGCATAACCATGCTTAATATAAATTTTCCTCATAATAAAATTGAACGTGACGGTAGTTACCACATTGTTCAAATGGTTCTGTCAATTTTGAAAATAGCACAACGAGATTCTGGATCTTAGATGACTTTGAAGACTGCTAAGACATAAACCTGATCAATATTGAAGCATTGTCTTGCTATCTTTAGTAGTTCTCACTGCGAACAAGAAAAGAAGATTGGAACATAAAGAACGTGGAGATGGTAATAAAATGAAGTCGAGTCCTATCTGGTTGCATGCACATCAACATCAGATCAGAAAATAAATACCAATATTGAGAATTCATAATATTATTGTATAACATTCACCTCCGCCTCATAGCCTTCGCCCATCTTATAAATATTTTGTCGATGTAATCTCTGATCTTCATACAACTTATATGACAAAACTTTCACTCCAGCTAGTAATTATTTAGATTACTTAGAATTTTCAGCAACTAATAGTGTTCTTGAGTTAATCAAGGCCCATATAAACGAAGGAGACGAGGGTATATCCATGAGGCTTAGTAGAAAGGTTTGTCATCACAATTTTGCTGATCATTCTATGGCTAAAGAGAAAGTGACAAAAGCTACAGAACACACAGCTAATGAGGACTTGAAAGTAGGTTTAGGTCACAACCTCATCAGTAAATAGAGAAGCACTTGCTTGAATGCAGTCCAACATGGAAGTACAGCGAATCAGTGAGAAGCTAGAACTCTAAGTATGCAATTATTCCAATCTACATCTAACTCGTCGAAGTTTGTAAGAGCATGATAGATGTAGACTCAGATCATCATCAATCTGATTGAAAATGCCAACGTGGTAATTAGATCCACACATCCGAACCCACCCCTGATTTCTATATGATCTCATTTCATGTAAATAAAGAGTTAGAGAGTCGGACTTTTCGTCCACGATTGCCTCAATAGTAACTTATCGAGATTTCGTCATTCTTTTTTGACCTCAGCTCAGTAGAGGTCAGTTAAACCAAAATTGTCACAAAGACCTAGTGATTATGTCAATTAAAGGGATACCTCAGATATTTCACAAGACGTGGAGGAATTGATCAGGTGGCTAACAGCTAGAAAAATTAAAAATTAAATGAACAGTATTCGGATTGAAAATCGTCGTTGTTTTGATGAATAGCAGAAAAACCTAAGCAATAAGATATCTTCTTTGCCACACGTCTACAAGGAAATATGATACAAGCATTCAAGATATATTATTGATTTTAAATGAGAATGTATATTTAATCAGCTCAGCAATTCCAATAAACGAATTTTCTGTATATTTCATTTTCCTAACCCGAGAAAGCTAGCATGGATAACGAACATTAGAGCAGTCTAAATATATGCGCAAATATACAACCTTACTATACTATTTTCATGTATTTGAATAGTATGGAATTAAAAATTACTTAGTAGCATATATTTTTCACCACATAGAATATATTTTATGACAATTATTTACAGATTTAAGCGCCTAAACCTACAAGCATATAATGCCTAACCATCTAATTTGCATTAACCCTATTTTGTGCGAGGATATATCCATTTATCTCATGATAAGAAGTTGAATACTTGTAATATATGCTGAAAAGCACGTTGCTACTGAGGAACTAGAAGTAGGATAAGCTAACAAACTCGCTAGCCAGTACAGAAGCACTTGCCAGCATGTGAACCCACATGAGCGTGAAGTGAACCAATGAGAGACTAGGACCTGAGATATGCTCAACTACAATCCCATGCTGCTTGAAATGGAGGTGGCCACTGAGGCAGTGTGACTGAATACCCTCAATTTCGCGACCCTTAATGCCTCTTGATCCAACGTTATATTTTTATTATTACTTTATGGCCTTCCATTCCACCTACAGGATATTCAGTAATAGTTCCTTACAGAGACAACGATTTTCACAATCTATTATGACATTTTTTCCTTTTCCTAATTCACTTTCTCTCTCCCCCTCTTTCATTTTACAGTGGTCTCCGATTAATTTATGATCTTCGCGTTTATTCATATTTGGGAAAAAGATTTGGTTTGCTTATCTGATTCTAGTGAGGGTATAAATACCGTAATAAAGTCGATTATGATAACTGTCTTCTTTTACCACAAAAGTAGCCTTAGATTAATTTTCGTGCGATTTATGTCTAAAAAGCAATATTTTTGAGCTTCTGCCAACCCAGTTAGTGCACTTAGCGAATTTTTGTTATATCCTTATAAGCCTCTCAAATGGTCACAGATCCCAGAACTCGATAATAACACGTAATCGCCTCAATTTTTAGGACTTACTCGAAAATTATGCAAAATAATAGCCCTGCAAAGTACCACAGTTTAACAAAAACACAAATCTTTTGAATATTTAATAAAAGGTTGTTAGTTTGCTTTTTTGGATAAAATTGTTCACCCTTATCTGCAATTTTAGATATGCCTTATAATAAATGTTTATTTTTTAATCCACGACTGGGCAAAAATTAAAACTTTTCATTGTGGGAGAGCGTCTGAACACGGGAAATGAAATGATTAAGGAAAGGGGATCTGTGGCGTTCGCCTGCAGAGGCCTCCAGGCAATCAGCAGTCACTATCCCTGCACCTTAGCGTTGTTAGTATATAAGAACCAAGCTCGTAGGCAACATCTCATGTGTGTACTCTGTTCGCTTAAAATTTCTTACTAGTTCATCTCATACGGGGCTCTGTTCACACATATAAAATAAAATTCTTGCTATCTCACCGGGCGGATCAATAAACCCTCTCTACTCAACACCTTTCTCGTTCCTGTTACTTTGGGAGCAGCCTAGCTAATTTCGGGAGCAAAACTATAATAGAGGACTCTGCTAGACGCTATCAGGACTGCTTAGGAGGATTACCTAGATATAGCAAAAAGGCTTATTGGTGTAGCATCCGCTACAGTTCGAATAAAATAGAATTTAAAGCTAGGGCATCACTAGTTTTACAAATTTTGACCCTTAAATAGATATTGTTCTCTTTTTACTTCCCAAGTAGAGCACACTTCAGAATTTTTTCCTTCTTATAGTCAGAAAACAACTTTTATAAAATATTTCCCATGTCCAGAATAATATACTAAGCTATTCAAAAGCGAGGTCGGAAACTGAGCACATGAATTTATAGATAAGGCAACAGATGTTCCGGCTGAAATCTGTGAGATATGAACATAAAATTTCAATAAAATGGCTTTCAGCATCATCGGATGTCTGATCCGCCTGAGATTTACGTAGAAAAGGGAGATTTTCTGATTTTAGATCGTTCGCAAGCGAAGGAGGAATAAAAACTTCACGAAACCACTGATGTCCAAAAGAAACATTTTAGGCTATTTTCTAATGAGAAAAAAATCTTGAAATTTGTATCTTCTGCACTTTTACCGATAGTCGCCAAAAGTCTAATAATACTGTACTTTAGAATACATGACATAACAATCCTGAGGGCATTATTAGATTTTCTCTGCAAATGACTTCCACTGCCAGCCATCAAGCAAGTTGCTACTGAGGTATTCAAAGTAGGCAAAGCCTACAATCTCGCCAGACAATCAGATCAGCATGGATTTAGGGTAAACTAATGATATGGTACATGTTCAACTACAATCTCATCTAACTTTAGTTGGAAATAGGCATTATGGCAAGATGAATCCTTCTTCTCACTCTTTGATGTATTTTCGTCCAAAGGCCTATATTTTGTCACTTTATTGACCTGTGTTTTCAATAATTTTCCTGCCTTGTATATAAGATGTTCTGTAATAAATCCCCATTTACACCACACCCTCTACAAGACAAAATTAAGGTCTAGTAGACAAATTGATCTATATCACCATATAAATCGGTGACATTTGCGGGTGGTTTAATCAGTCATTTTGATTTATCAATGTGTACACAAGCCTAATTCTACGTCATATCCATCACTTCTTCGTCCAAATTCACCGTTTTCTATTCATCTCTACCTTTGTTGCTTTACAATGCCAGGTCGTTAACAGGAAGCCACGAAGCTCATATTATTGCAGTCTAATTCAAGTATGGTGAATTTCTGACTTATCTCAAACTCCTAATTGACTCTCTGTTATATTCTTCCTGATTTGCTCTTAAAGAATGAAATGATTTTCTTTCTTAATGAATCATTGCTATTTTGCATCTTCTGAAGAGGTTAGAAAATATTAGCCTATACAAAATAGCCGCTCTTAACTGAGACAGTTGCCAACTTTCAATATTGTGGACATGTAGTTCAAGATAAGCAATTATTCTTGCTGTCAAACATGTCAGAAATGTATGTTTGAGAAAAATTCTGTGAGTATCGTAAAGTACCGGAGACTACGTAGAAAAGAATTAGAAGATCTGTAGAGAACACCTCTTGACTAGATTGCATTTCGACAGTTAGTATTGTATTAATTACAACCGCTTAAATAGACAAACAAGATAAACTCGGCAGCTAGCGAAATCGGTTATGCTCAATTCGCTGTGGCTTAAGGCGTGGTCTTGGACTGAAAGCTCATGTATCTCGATAAGTCGGTATTCAGTGCGAATTTTCACAAAACTCCAAATTAGCTCTGATTAAACCATGGGCATCTTCAAACATCTCAAGAATAGGTTGCAAGCGTAAAATGAAACTCGTTACTACTGATACCCAAAGAAGATCAACAAACTTGAAACAGCGCTTTAGCCTTCTTCATATTTTCCAATTACCACATTTATCAAATGGAAATTCTAGCTTTTTAAAGAACTGAGATTAAAACAACAGCACAAATCATATACCACTTCAAACTCTATTCTCTCCAATTTCAAGGGGGTTATGCACCGTTTCCAAACCCGTCTTTGGCAACGGATATTTTAAGATATATAAGTTTGAAATTCATAAGAAATCAGCTACTATTAGTTTATCAGTAAAATATGTGAACCAAGTTCTATAGACACGAAGGAGACGAAATAGGATAGTTATTACTTATTAGTATCAAACAAATGGATTAATATTTACAACAAGATAGAGTTTGGAACTCTTATTTTCTGAAGAGTCTGAACAGCGGGTGTCTCTCTCTAGCCACTTTTTGACGTCTAGCAGCAGCCGAAGTGTCCATGTAGACGGCATCATCTGCTCCAGAAAGAGAAGACATTTTACCAACACGTCGAACAAAATGCGAATCCTTCATTCTCTTCAGGGTATAATCCAGAGAGTCAGGGTCAACTGGCAGAGCCTCCTCCATAGCGTCTTCATCTTTACTGGCCAGAACACGATGAAGGAGTTCAGCTTGTTCTGCTTTGGTATTTAGGCCTAAGGTCTCCTTTTCAATACCCGGCAGGTTTCGAACAACCTAAAGGAAAGTAGACAGACAATAAACAGTTAGTGCGACTAAAACAATTTAAGTAAAATAACATAGAAGATTATGATTACAAGATTAATCAAGTGAGTTCTTTTACCTACCCACCAGCGAATGATAAAGATCCAGCTGATGTTGCAAGACTAAATATCATAAAGACCAAACGACAACTAGTGAAACTAAATCTAATTCTAAAATCGAAAGTGCTATAGGTTAAGGTTCGAGCAAAGATATTGGAAACAAGTATCGAACCAGTTCTTTAGTACGGTTTACCTACCAGAGAGATGATAATAAATTAAAGGTTGTTTAGAATGATATTAAGATTGCAAAGCATGAAAGGAATGAATATTAAAATTCTAGCAGAAAAATCCCTCTGAGAAACCATTGTCGCGTAAATATAAAGGCTAAATCTATGGTCAAGAATTCCCAGTGAGTACCTCTAAATCGACAAACACGGCTTCAGCCGTATGCTAAACAGGAGTTTAGCAGAAAGAAAGCGAAATTTAGGTGATGAATCCCGCAGCAAAATGTATTACTCGCATTCTAGGGCATCAGCGACAGCTGGAAGGTGTGCGCAAAGGAGAAATTATGTGTGAATTTTGTATCGTTAATTATTAGCAAGTGAAGGGGAAATGAAAAGGTAGTGACAGATCAATCACCGCAAAACCAAAGATGATCAGACAACCGGTGGACTCCCTTATCCACTAGGTGTGTGTAATAAGAATTATGTGAAAAGATGGCTGCGGAATAGCATGAAACTTGTCCTCCAGATTTTCCGTATGAAGAACAGGATGATTAAAAGGAAGAGCAAGTCTGGTAGAACTCCAAATTGAAAAAGCGATTCGTAAGCTTAGATGAAATGGGGATCTCATGGTTTCCTAACTCCCACCCCTACTGTCTAAATAGTCCCTCTTAAGTGTATTTTGATGATTCACTTTCATATAAAGCTGTAAATGTTTTTGTCCTGTCATGGGAAGTAAGTAGCATGCCTCTAATCTTTATAATAGATTCTTGATCTCCAACCTACCTCTTCCTTACGATCAATCGTTAACAGTCTTATTGCTTCTATGTGTTTATACAATTCCTCATGTTCAAAAACTGTAATTTAGTACTTCATCCCGAAGGCTACTAATAAAAAAGAGCAGTATGCGAGAGATCCACCTTGTAAGCATATCCCTGATTAACAAGGAACCGTTGTCTCTTTGAAGCGAAAGGCATCTCCACGGTGTCCTGGGAGACCAGCGAGTAGAAGAAGGCATTGTACTCGTCGCTGGCCATCCCGCGCTTGGCTCGAAGAATACGACCTAAACGCTGAGCCTCTTGACGTCGACTCCCACCCTGCATACTGATCTGGATGAGTACTGTGGCTTCTGGAAGATCAAAGGAGTTGTCTGCTACTTTTGATACGAATATAGTCGATACCTATATAAGGAAACAGAGAATGTAACTAATACTTGCTAGCTAGAATATTCAGTAGAATATTTTGGGAAATCTCGCCAAAAAATTCAAAAAGAAGATTTTGTACCCAAATTCAGTCACAACTTGTGTTAGTTGGTCCTTATCACCTATGAAAGATATAAAAGTGGACCAAGAAGAATAAAGTATGTAAATGTGAGAGGAAGCGACCATCTAGTCACAATGGCCACTAAGCTCTTCCCTGGTGTGGGACCGAGTGGTTGAGTATATCTAGAATTCAAGCTTCTCACTGATCCACACTGCATGCTGGCATAGGTGCTTCAGTTTGGGCTAGCTATGACACTATCATAGCCTACTTTCAATTCTTCAGTAGCGACATCCTTGGTGGCTTACATAGGCCATGCTTTGTTATATTCTATCAGGTTCCTATTACACATCCGTCCAAATTGTTTTACTTAAACTTCAAAAACCGAAAAAATGTGAAAGCTAATGCTCCAAGTTCTAGGTGCTGAAAATACTACGAATTATCCCTTCCGATTTGCATCCTGGCTTATAAATGAAGTTTGGTGGTTAAATAAATGGACCATTTTACTTTATGCCAAGCAAAACCAATACATTCTCCACTTTAAAATTGCATACGCTTAAAATTATTAGAGTAAATTTACAAGAGCTGAATATTAACTTACGTTAGGGTTGAACTGAAAGTTCTGAAGAATCTGCATACGTTCACTTTGACTTGTAGGACCGTAGATGTAGGGGCGACCCAACTTTTTGGCGTAATATTGCAGAGCAAAGACATTATCAGAGAAGACGATAATCTTATCGTTTCGAGTTTCATGGAACTTGATGAGGAATTCACAAGCTCGGAATTTGTTGGGGTTCATCACAGCCAGTAACTCCCTCTTTCGACCTTTCATCTAAAGAGAGGAGGGAGGGGAAGGCGAAACAATATTGAGACAATTGGTTCTTTGAAGAATTCTCTATAAATTAGGTCGAAATGGTCAGTTCTCCAGATATCATGATTAAGTGATGTAGATTCAAATTAAACTTCTCTACATCAATCAGGAGGAATAACTACCCTGTTTAGCTGTTCGTCAGTGGTGGAGTGGGCTAACGAAATCATGTCATTCCTATGAAGATGATGACAAGACAAGTTTCATCAAATTTAAAATTAAAGATACACTTGACTTGATGATCCTGAAGATCAGATGAAGTGGGGTTCTCCTAACTCCCTGACTCTCTGTCCTATCATCCCTACTCTCAAAACTGAGCTACATTTCCCTTCTAATGTGTTTCGATGTTTCCTCATGATTAAAATTGGCTTTCGATTTGGTATGGAAATAGTTTAATCACTATCAGCTATTTGATTAGTGTATGAACGTGATTAGGCATATATTGCGACAGGCATGTATGTTAGCCTCTTTTATAATTGGCTCAGCTCAGGTCAACATTCTTTTAACCAGAAAACCAAAGCTTAAAACTGCCACTAATCTAACATATTAAATTCTACTTCATTAGTATTTGAAAAAAATAGTGCGTGACATTTTTATCAATCAACACCTTTGACCACGCCAAGCCAAAATCAGTCTACAGATTCAGGCTGTTTTCTCCAAGTGTGTGCCTGGTCGCCAAGGTCCCACCCATAGTGTACCTGTTTTACTTGTGAGTGTATAAGTCCTCTATACAAACGGCCATGCACACACGCACCATCACCCTGCACTTTCACACAGTCCCTCTTGTCCCCCATCCCCCCTCCCTTCCAATATGAGCTTTCTCTCTATTCTAAATAAAGTTCTCTAACCAACGGTTTCTCTTTACTCCACCTCGTTGAGCGATGAGGATCAACGGAGGTTAGAAGGATGACAACTTAGTTAGATTCTGTAGTGTCTACTATAACAAGGCGCCATTTCTTATAGATACAACTCATTGGTGAAATTAATACTCTGCAGTAGATTTCGATATCTTCTTCCTGCTGCTAACTGAGATGTCCACAGTTAACATAATGCTAAGTATTCACCTATATGACAGTACATTGGCTACCCCTGTAGAAATTCGGATCCAGAATAAAAAAAAAGAAAACCTTAAGCTCGAACGATGGTTTCTTTATCCTTTTCATTGATAAAGTACTATTTTAGTGTATAAATTATAAGGAATATTGTTTAGCTGTCTGGCTGATCAATAATTCACCAGTGAAGAGAATTCATTCCTGGAAAAAGAACAGTAAATATCTGGTGCTCGATGAAACTATAACCCTCAACAACTTTAGAGCCAACCACCAACCATAACTATCAGTAAAAGTAAAAACAGGGCTTGTCAAGAAATTCGTAGAACCAATCCTCTACTACGGCCTTTTCACAAAAGTACTATTAGTGTCTAATAACAACAGGCTTAAAGCTCCCCTTAATACTACGAGAAGGCTGATCTTAGGATTACACTCCCGCAGAGCCATGATAATACGAAAAGATATCAGATAGCTCAGAGCATTCCAAGTTTCAACGAAGATTTTGCCTTTGGACCGCTATGAAGGGTCTTCCCAAAGCTCTTATCATAAATCTTCTATTGAGTCATCAGCTGCCAAAGAGAATTAAAGCAAATCGATCAAGACATCAAGAAAGTCTTCGGTTTGACCAGATTGTCATGGCTAAAACAGCCAACATCAATTCCAATCTAATATCACAAATCCCCAGCTTAAGGGGATTCGAGCCAAAATGATAAAATGGAAAGTTGCCAGTTGTGTGCGAATGTTTGCCGAAAACAAAGCAATGTCCTTGCACTTTCGATAGGATCACTGTTCCTCGGGTGGAGCGATCAAGTAACTCTAGTATTAAATTTCCGACCATTTTAAGTCTCATGAGCGACAAGGATAATTGAAACGGCAAATCTCGGAATGTCCTCCTCAGTGCGAGCCACTTCAAAAGTCCGTTTGAAAAAGCAACAGAAGAGAGGAATTAATTATCCTGATTCCCATGGATCAAATAACCCTACCCTTTCCAAAAACTGTTTCCCTTCTGCTGTAGCTATGCCCCTTATTAATAAACAAACATATATTGCCCAGAAAGTGAATTTAGTCACCCAATTAATCCGAATTCAACTCAAGAAAAGTATGTTCATTTGAGGGTAAGCAGTCATCAACTATATTCTTTCAGATTAAATTTCTTTGTAACTATCTTCTACGGTTCCGAAGTCACACATTTAAACGCTTATTATCAAAATGAACGAACTGCATTAAGGTATAATTAAAAAAGGTAAACATTCTAACGTACCGCTAGATACTCTTTATAGAACTCCGCGGTCATAGGACACCAGACTTCAGCACACTGAACTCGAGCAATAAATCCCCGTTTTTGCAATTCTAGCCAATTCGCCTCATAGATCTTAGGTCCAATAAGGAAGTTGAGATCAGTAATTTTATTATCCTCACGAACCAGAGTAGCCGTTAGACCCAGCTTACAATGCGCTTGGACCATAGTGAGTACACGACGGAACATCTTAGCAGGAATCGTATGTACCTCATCCAGCACCATGAGTCCCCATTCTTGACCCTTGATCCATTGCATCAGTCGCTCGGCTTCGTAAGATCGCTTGCCTGAGAAGGCGATCATGGAGTAGGTTGAGATGCAGATACATGTGCTAGGAGAAGGTCTGTCGCGTGCGTCGGACATGAAACGCAGAATCTGACTGTCCTCGGCTGTAGACCAGAGTTTGAACTGATTTCTCCATTGCTCCACGGCTACACCACTAGTGCAGAGACAAAGAGTCGGCTTGCGAACGGTACAAGCTGCTGTTACACCAACCTAAAATGCGACAGAATTAAAAATAAAACCAAATAAAAAACATATTTACAAAGAGGAAAAAAGGTCGATTTTGACCGTTTATCTTCCATTCAGATAAAACGAAACAGATGACGATCAGAAATTTGAATTTCATTTCAGTACAGCAATACAAGTAATGTTTCAGAATCTAAACCTGATAGATAGTAAAAATGACTATATTTGATGCCCAAAACAGAATTCATAACATTCCGTGAATTGGGTTATTCGGTTCCAATTCTCAAGCTTGCAAATAGTCTCGTTATTACTGCATTATTGGCTAACTAGGAAGTCAATCAAGAAATCGAAGCATTATCAGTGTTTGTATTTTCTCAAAAAAAGCCGAAGTTGATTCCTCTTAAATGACATTAAGACGAGAGACCGATCATTCAATTTTACCTACGGCGAAGCCTTATTTAGAAAGAATTAAATGAAGTTGTCATCCGAATAAAATGGAAATTGTATAGGAAACTGTTCCAAATTAAACAGAATAACTCCTTCAAATCTTAATATTAGAACCTCCCCTACTCAGTACATTTCCGTCTTCAATAAGAAGTCAGCGATGCTTACCCGACGAGCGGGATGGCCAACCACAAGAGTTAAATTTGGCCAATAAATGGGGTGGCAGAATTAGTTTCTCATCATGGAATGCTCCATGGCACTAACTCTGCTTCGAGATGAATGTTCTTAAATGGGCCCTAAAGTTATTTTATATAACAAAGTCAAAACAATCAAAATAAATCTCCAATGGATAAGCGAATGCTAGAAAAGTAAGACAAGACTTACCAAAGTTTTACCAGCACCACAGGGAAGAACAATGACCCCAGACCTAGCCCGTCCATTTCCAAACATCTTACGAAGACTCTTCTCTTGATAAGGCCTCAGTGTTGTACTAGCCTTGAGATCAACACTCATGTCCTTATTGACTTTATCTCGACGGAAATCGTATTCAGCCAGCAGGGGTACCTCCAGCTCAACACAGCGTTTCTGCAGGCGTTCGATTTCATCTTGGATTACTTCGATAGCGTAGGTTTCAGTCCCAGAAGGTTTACCGCCTTCGTCACCCTGACTTTTGTCGGCTGTGTTAGGATCGGGCGCGTCAACTAGTTCCCCTTCATTGTCTCCAACTGCAACTTCAAGACCAATTTGCTTTATGTTTACCATTTCGGCGTCACCAGCTAGATAAAAATAAGCGAAATTAAAATGCAACAAGATATGGGGTAGACAACTGATTTCCTATAAACAACTAAGACCCACAACACTAAGTCATGGAAAAGACCAGGGGTTAACAATATTGTATGAATAGTACAGACTATGTAAGCTACCAAGCACGTTACTACTGAAGAAACGGAAATACACCAACTAAGCTGGCAACTACGCCAGTTAATAGCGAAGCACTTACCGACACGCAGACAAACTTCCTTGTTATTCATAAATTCTGCAACGCAAGGTGCTTACTAATAATAGTTGGAATTAGAGTTTTAAGGTCAACGAGGCTTCGAACTCATTTTCCATCCGCCTTTTCTGCTATTTTGATCAGCGAATGCAAACAAAATGCTTTGAGACATATCAGCCTAATTTGGATAGACTTAAATATCATAATCATTCGGGCTGCTCAAGCAAGGACATGAAACAAAAAGTACCAAAAGAATGCGAAAAAGCACCAACATTCTAAACTACTTATCGTAAGAGGCACTGGACAGCAGTCAGAATCGAAAGTGAATGCTGACAGGAAGACGGAAAATGGAGATCTTCCCTCGAAACCAAAAGTTAATTCAGTATTTTGTTCAAGGCGTCCGAAGCCGAAGCCCAAATCAAGAAAAAGGTCAGGCACGAACAAAATTAGGAAAAGGTTAAGGGCTACCAAGCAATCTCTTTACTCAATACAATCAGAAGAGCGAGGAGAGCGTAAATGAGATGGAAGTCAATGAAATAAGATATTCAGCTACTGATTTGACAAAGGAGAGCTAAGTACATGTACAGATACACATCCACAATTAGTATGAGCAATTCTTTTCCCATGATATAGTAGTTAAAATTCGATCAAAGTAAAAGCTCACAATTAAACACATTGAAAAATGAGTCTTTATTAAAGTCCCTTCTTTTAAAATAAATAAAATCATTTATTGTAAAAATGAACGAGGGATAAAGGGCCTGTACTTTCGGTTAGCTTAAGTTATAAAAAGATTACCGTTGCATGCAGACTATCCTTTTGCAAATTTTTCGTTGGCTTCTAATACATGGACTGCTACTTCTAGTTACACTGAATGTACACAAATAAGTTAGTAAAAATCAAAGAACATAATTTCTCTTTAGCTTTCGCTTGCTCCTTTTAAAGTGGCAAGAATTACTTATGTTCGATTAAATAGCTACAAAACCAATAATGCTTTAAAATTAAATTGAAAGTCAGAGGTCATTGGTTCGATATTCGTCGGAGCTCATCACCAAGCAAGTTCCTCTAGAGTAAATGGGAGTAAGTTCAGCCAGCAGTCTCGACATCCAATCATCACGGGCGTACAGTGGCCCGATGAAAAGCCAAGACCCATGATGTACTCTAATACATTTCCATGGTGATTTAAACAGAATTAAACATTGTGGCAAGATGAGTGTTTCCTCTTACTTTTTTACCCCTTAATGTTTCTTGGTCCACCTTTCTATTTACTCTTATAGACCATTTATGCTCTTCTACTCTACCTTGGCTTGCCTATAAGATTTTCTATAAAAAACCCTGCCATAGTGGTTGATTATCATCCGAAAGGCTCTAGAACGGAATAACTCTGCCCAAAACGAGTGCTGTAAAACTTTTCCCTCAATAATAAACTTTTAATGCTAATAGTGACATGCAAATTTTATAATTTTGTGGTTCAATGCGTACATAATCAATCGGTGTAGGCATACCTGGGGGGACAAAGATCTGGGTGCGATATCACATCAGAGATGCTCCCAACTTAATGAAAGAATGTGAAGCCATCACTTCATGGATATCGTAGTTGATCCGTTCAAACAGAAAACGAGAAATTAAACCTTAAATAAGAGGTAACTAAGAGCAAGGTTCACAAATAGTACCGATATCCAAACCCGCAAATTCGGTAAATATTACATACTAATTATATAAAACCTTGATCTACTAATCGTTAAAATACGTGGAGCGCCGTTGACACATTGAGCACCGTGCATATCTGCTATGTCGGAAGTTAAGGGTTCTCATCGGCGCGCATTGTGTGAAAGGAGTGGCCGCCTTCTGGCTAACACAGAGGGAAACAGAATTCGAGCCTTTCACCAAGGAGGAGGCTCCATGATGCATTGAGCGTCGGAAAATGCTATCCTAAACGGCCTCAGAAATTGTTACCATATTATGAAACAATTTAAATAACTCTCCAACCCATTTAGAAAAACATTTTACAAAACTAGTTTGAAAGAGTAGCAGTATCACGAAGTACTCCCTCTAGGGAGAAACTCAGTTTTTTCCTCCCTTTGTTAGCCAACTTCAGACAGCGCCAGACAATGACCACTGATGGAAATCAAACTCGTAACCTCAAAGTTCGAAGAAGAGCATATAAATAAATTGAAATTGCCGGACAGATTTTAGGTAACTTACCAGCATCAACACAATCATCTTTTGATTCTGCAGCAGCTTCAGCCTGTTCTTGTTCTTCCTCTTCAGCATCAATATCGGCATACAACTTCAGGATATCCTTCAGCCCACCATCCGACTCTGTTTGATTAGCATCCGAAGACTGCCCAGTGGAAGTAACATCCGGATTTTTCGAGCTATTTTTCGATTCAATTCCGAGGGCAAGAATCGCATCCGAGGATTCAAATTTGTGCATAGTCACTTCAGAAAGACCTTCAGCAGTTGGAACATTTAAAAGACATTCCCTTATCTCCTTATCACTAATCAATGTCTTCAGAAAAGCTCGCTGATTACTCTCCACATAAAAATGTCCTCCCCTAAGTACTAACTTCGCTTTTCCGTAGGAAAGGGTACACGATCGAATATAATCTATTATGGATTGAGGAAGATCAGTTTTGCAAAGACGTCGTAAGCAGCCAATGATTTCACTGGTACGAAGACCGACTGAAACTGCGGCATAAAGAGAATAAGACGTCAATCTATACTCATGAATATGTTCCGGACGGCATACAGGCTCTGCAATTGCGATGAGAAAGTCCTGTGCGAGATTTGAGATTGGATTAAAAGTCTCCATATACACATGGGCAGCAGGTGTAACCCAAATTGGACGAGATGCCTGATCAAGTCGTAATTTTAAGAGAGAACGAAAATCAAAGGCAGAGAACTCATCGAGGTCATTGGAGTTGAGTGGTTTTCCCTTAAAATCTCGCTTGAAATATTCCTCCTCAGAAGAAAAAGAATCTCTGGAAGCATTATCAAAATCTTCATCTAGATAAGTGACACTAAGACTATCGTTGCTGCCTTCATTATCACTAAAAGTTGGCTGACTCACTGGCGTACCATCGAGCCGAGGGCGTTTGCTTACAGGGCGAGACAACTTGCGTCCATTTCTTTTGTCGAATTTAGGCATTTTGTGAGGTGGACAGCGAGAATACTCTGAAAAGAACGTATTTATTATGAATTATACGTCAAAAGAATATTAATTTCAGATGCAAATGACCAAACTTTTACAGAAGAAGTGAATTATAATAAGCTATCTCTCTGCACCCAAGACCAATTCGTGGATCGCAAAATGACAGGAGCGCGGTCAAAGTTGATCTGTGAAGCTTTTCACATTCGATAAAAATTATGATATAATTTTCAGCTTCGCATATTTAAAAGTAGGTTCATTAATAATTTATCTTTGTTTAATAGAAAAAAATTACATGATTTGCATAAATACACCAAATTAACTAAAAACCCCCTCTATAGTAATAAAAACAATTTACTGATTAGTAATGGTTTTAAAGATGTCCAAATTTGAACGAATTTTTATGTTGTCATATGATTAAAGTGAAATCATTCCCACATAGTTAGCACTTTACTTTTGAAGTATGTTGGTGTTCTATTATTGCTAATTTCATTGACCATAATCGAAGAATGTGGGAAAGTTACTGCATATAATTCTAATAAATTGCTTGCTGTTCCACTTTCACATATACAAAACTTTATAACTTATGATCTTCAAGGCATCAAGGTAATTAAATAGTAGATGGTCAGGATCTTTTAATGAATAATATTTTGCATTTGGAATTATACTGGAATTATACTATACACATATAACATCATGCCATATTTAATATACGATATTATAAACTAATCTTATAAAATTGATAAGTTATGGGAGATATGATGTTCCAAGCCTGCCTAAGCAGTCTTCGTAGACTATCCAACAAAACCTTATCGCAAAATATGCACAAGTCCACTTTCGCTATTTTACTCAAAATTTGGTCTTTATCTGAATGAATCTGGTAGCCTAAAAAATTCTAACTTTGGTTTTAAGCTATCATAGGTTCTAGGTCGCTGTATATATATTTGGCACTAGGCGCCAAATGAAAGCCGACACGTTCATCTTAATCTCAAAATTAGGTTTCAAGTTGAGACATTTTAATGTGGGCGTAAAATGCCATTTTTTAAATAAAAAGTACAATTTGATAGTCAGATTGAGAAATTTAATTTTTCCTACCAATTTTGAATTCCTCCCTGTTTAACAATGGCTTCAGATGTGATTATATTAAAAAAAACTAGGAAACTCAGTAGTAATCTCGCAGAACAAACCAATCTAAAAACCCAATAATATAACAACTAAACAAAGAGCCCAAAGCAGAACACAAGGCACGCTATTGGCAAACACGTGTGTATCAACGAAACTCAATCTCAATCGTCTTAGACCTAAACAAATAGGCATAATAACAAAGTGCCTTCTATCAGTGGGTAATTAAAAAGGAAATTATATTTTCATTTATAGAAGAAATATGGGAGACAGGAGGAATAATGATTAATTCTTCCAGCATCTCCCCTCATAGGCTATTCACCAGTAGAACTTCGAGGACAGATCAACCTGGAGACAAGGGGGTTTCACCATTGTTCGAGCAGCACGTGTTGGAACCATAGCCTGATCTTTAACCTGAGATCTAGGTGGGACAAAATGAGTAAGATTAAACGTAACACATGGGCTGAAAAGTCCCGGGCCTAACAAAGAAAACACAGTTTTT
>CAADRB010000059.1:1157151-1228561 GCA_900708905.1 Hymenolepis diminuta | reverse complement strand
TGATCTGACGACATGAGTGACTTGACTTATTCTATTTATTCGATCGATGTGGCCTCGATAGACCCCATAACGTTATAACAGAAGCAAACCCAGATTTGTTGGAGCGAGCATCTTAGTAGCAGCACGAATTTCATCGGGATTGGGATGGAGGCCAGTTGAATCGAAAATGGAACCAAGAAATTTAAGAGAGGTTAGGAAGAATTGGCATTTATCAACCCGAAGGTGGAAGCCATATTTATCGATAAACTCGAGGAGTTCTCCGATGAGACCTCGAAGTTCCTCCTCTGATTCTCCAACTACGATGATGTCGTCCAAGTAAGCTACCGCGCCAGCTAGTCCCAATAGCATGTTTTCCCTAATATGTTGAAAAATCACTGGTGCTGTTTTGATTCCGAAAGTAAGTCTCGTATACTGGAAAACCCCTATCTTTGGAACCTCATGACTCTCCTGTTCCACTTTGACTTGAAGGCAGGCATCCGAAAGTTCCATTTTCGAGAAGAACTTTTCACCATTCAGGATTGTGAAAATATGTCTTTTCCTTTTGCTTGGGTATGGTCGTAGTTGACTGCTCAAGCAGAATCCTTCCTTCTGACCGTACGAATTGTAGTCCTGGCAGTGATGTTTACAGGGAACAAAATCTCTATGGGGATGAAAACCGTCACAAATTGGCACCTTGGTTTTTACTTAGAGTTATTGGGATACGCCTGCTGTGTCTGGGCTGCGATGTCAGGTTATTTTCAGCCAATCGATCGATTTCAGGTTTCTTGGTTAGGCATGCTATAGTTTAAACCATGTTCGAGTCGGCGATATGCCTCTGAAACTTGTATTCATCCATCAGGTTGTATAACATATCATCTGGATTCTTATCTAAAGCAGACAACAATTTACAGCGAATTTCAACATAAAACTCTTTTGTGGTGTTTAACTTAAGAATTGGGGATCTTGATTCACTTCTAATCTACTTCCTGAAACATGTTATTCAGTCTATCTGCGCACCTGAAATCAGACGAATCTACCCAATTCAGCTTCAAAAATTATCGCCAGTGCGAATAGTGTACGAAATCCTTTGCTACTAGCACACCGATGCGGTTTTACTCTCCATGAAATGCTGGAGGGGGACTAGAAGAAAAAATGTCAAAGAACATAAAAAAGGAGATTAATGGTCAAAACATTAGAATATATCACCTATATTACAGTAATTCTCAACGAAGAGTGAAGACTTTTCTGGTTTTGGCGAAGCCATTGAACTATCCCTGAATGTTCGCAAACTTTGTAAAATATCATCACTCCCTCCTTCAGTGCTTATCCAGGGATGGAGGGTAGTGCTAAATTTTTTACTAAAAAGCAAACAATGACTGATAAAAATGAATAATTTCATACTGAAAATAAAAGTTCAGCTTATGTAAATCTCTGCAAATTTGAATTTTTATAGTTTGACATGAAAGTGGACAGATCTACAACGTTTTATAAGCAACTATGAGGTTTGTTTTTAGCTGATTAATAATAGAAATTAATCAGACAACATAATAGATAGGAAAATTAATTAGAATTTGTTTGAGACTTTAAATCATTAATTTTTTTGCAATACTATTATGGTCTGAGCATCTGACGTTCAAACTATCTGGGCCTGTCTTTTTCATTTCATCAAATTTGCAAATACTTTACCCAACCTTTTAAGCATTAATAACACCCGACTTGTGTTGAGGGAAGCAACTCTGAAGCTGATCCGATGAGAAAACTTCATTCTGTCAATCCTCATATTGATCAGAATTAGTCAACTTGGTCATTCATTTGCGTCATCAGATGTTAACCGATAAGAATCGATCTCACTACCCCTTCACTACCGGTACCCACATACTTATGATCCATTCCTTTACCCTGTCCACGATGATTATGCCTCTAATTATTTTGCCCATCCATATCTAATGTGATAAGTCAATAGAGTGTCTGAACATACACTCACACTCCAGATCACTTTTGAAATCTCATTTGCATTTCTCTATCTTCACCAATAATCATTTATGGTAATAGACATTATAATTATAGGAAGGCGGAAATGTTAAGTCATGTCATATCGCCAGACCAGCTTACTGTCAATGTCTGCTTGTTTCCACTCGATTGAGAAACTTCCCTTCTGTCATTCATTTTTAGTGTAGGGCGTTCCTTCAATAATACAAGCAATGCTAATTATTTGTCGATGACCTTTGACTTGGAAGCTGGGTCACCCGTGCATTCATATTTTCATGTTTTTATTTACTAATTCGAAAAATATCATTTTAGTAGGCAGAATCTGTGATAATCAATTTAATGACTATTACCTCTTTGCCAATGCCGAGATCAATTAACCCGTATATTACACCTATTAAAATAAAACCGTAAAGTTAAAAATTCATTTCCATACTAATTTTGCCTTTCTTATCGTATTTAAACAATTTTATCGGTGTCAGAGACAAATAGATCTTGATAAAAAAAGCTAATTTATTAGTATTAACAAGGTAAAAGTACTAGGATAATGGTTCATATGAAGAAAGTGATCATAAAAACCTGGTTAGTAAATGCTTAATCCCTTAAAAATAAGAAGTATAAAAAACATATTCTAATATTCCATTTTTTAGTTATTAAGATAAAAGTCTGAAGATACAGACTTTCTTATAAGGAAGTATTTCCTGCTTCTGTTGATTTAAGCCGGCATTTTAGGGCACCAAAAGAAATGAAAATATGAGTTACTGGATCGGCTAAATTGCTATGATAAATGAGTCGAAACGTGAATATGCCCATAGAGCGCTTCTTAGAGTGAGATTTTCTTGATGATTCCAAATAATGTTGAAATCAAGCTCGATAACATCACATCTTTGAACAGCGCCTTCACTTGATGCACCCCAAAATTTATCTTGACTGTCTGGAGGGGCGGAAACTAAAATAGAGGAAAAATGGTGAAGATAGCTGAATTATGTATTACCAAGAGTGAAAAAGTTGCGTATTCGAAGACTTTACCTGATCCATCGCAGTTTTCTCTGTTATTTGCATTTATTGAAGTTTCCTCCATTTCTTGGATTCGAAGGGCAGATTGAAGTATTTTTCGGGCTTTTGAGTCATATAATACAACAGTTTAACATCTGTGAAGTTAAGAACACATTGTGAATAGGCATTTAGCTCCAACAACTAAGGCGAAATCGATTACGCTCCTTTATTCCTCAATAGTGTTCTGCGACGTATTGCAATCTGGATGCTAGGAGGAATATTTCTCTATCATGTGCCTTAATAAATAGATTGAAGAAATCCTCATTTTCTTCAGCGCTGTTCTTCCTTTTTTCTTGCGCATCTTCTTTACCTAAGGCAGAACTGCTGTCCCCTTGAATCTGCCTTGACGATAATTGTCCGAGGTATCCTAGCAAAGAAAGGATTAGATCTCTTGCGGAATCCCTAATTCGGACCAGTAGAATGTCTAAACCAATGATGGATTTCATCATTTGGCTTGTGTAATTAGCCAAATACAAAGCCGCAATTTGAAAAATTCAGCTTCATATCGATTGATAATTTCTTAGCGAGCGCGTATTGGGCTGACAAGTTCAGCTCACAAGAATTTGGCCAGATGTGACAAAAGCGTGTTACTTTTGTTATCTAAAGTAGAATTGATTGTTTGATTTCCTTTTTGTCAAGTAGGAGGGTGAGAAATTAAACTTTTAGAATAAGCAAAATCAGTCACCTGAGATAAAAAATTAAATTAAGCTAGCTGTTGCATTAATGTACAAAATCTACCACTTTAAAATTTCAGGTGACATTGGAGATTTCCCCCAAATATCATAATTTCAAAAAGGCGTCGTAGAATTTCTTTGTAACTTCAATCACGGAACAATATTTCTTATAATCGGAAATACATTCAAGACAAATTTTATCTCACTCCAATAAGGTCAAAATATCTCGTTATTGTTCAATTACTTTGCACACATAATGTTTTTTTCGACGTTCAGAAAGGTTCTTTTTCTCTTTCCTAACTGTCTTACATGATACGACCATTGGATTGTGTTGCAACATTCTTTAAAACTTGATATAGAATTTTTACTACTTTAACGATGTTTACTTATCTGAAGATTTCATATTTGTTTGGCTTTTTCCTGCCATTAACATGAATTCCAAATATCTCTCCAAATTCATTTGAATCAAAATAAAAGGTCACCCACCCGTGATTCAATAAAGATTCCAAGGATATGTCTGCATCTGTGCTAAAAGTAACACTAAAGATACAGTTCAACGGTGACATACTCTCAATTTTTGCGTTATTATACTATCTATATTAGGCCCACACCGCTCTGGGATTAACATGTTATTGAAATTCGTGCAATATACCTAAAGTGAGTCATGTAAATTGACTAATTCTTATTCCGTGAAGGTGATTAGAATGTACAGACAGTAAAAATATGGTTGTCTGTTTCGGTCTCTGTAGTATAAGAAAAAATTTTCAAGTTCATTAGGAGTAGTGTTCACAACACTCAACATAGGTAGCGGAAAGGTATCTTGGAGCCAATCTTACGAGAAACACATATTTAGCCACTTCTCTTGCTGACCATAATTAACCAGGACCGTTGATCAGTCACATCACTGAATGTGCATCAATAACTTTGCACTGCGCCATCGGTGCGTTAGTTTAACAGTTGCTCCGGCAACATTAAAGGCAACCTCAATAGTAAGCAATCTAAAAAAAATTATTTCTACTAAATTATTATAAATAGCATTACTTTGATGTTTAACGTTTCTGGTAAATATCTACCCTTATTACCAGATAAATTATATTCTCAGTTAATATCTGGATATTCATCTGCGTTACATCCATGCCTGGTGTACTAAAGTGCACATTAGTAATACCAAATACCATAGGTTCATTTATAAAAACACTTTTCAATAGAGGGTGCTGCAATCGAAGGCCACCAAGCACGTTGGAAGTAAGCTAAGTCAGCAATCATTTCAGTGTGTACGGACACATGCCTACATGCAGAGTGAACCAGTTAGCCAAACAAATAGGGAACAGTAGAAATAGGGTAGGTCGACATATAAGCACATCTTTCCGGGCCTTGCTGAGGAAGAAAGGATTGTAGACATTGTGATATTAGTGATTCTTGGTTGCTACCCTTATCGCCCATAAATCTTCTTCATTTTATGTCCCTCAATTAGTATTCCTCAAGATGCTTCTGAATAAAGACTTAATTAAGTCACCTTTCTTCACATTTAATCAAACGCTTTTGTTTTCTCCAAACGCCAACCATAATTTTTATTGGCTTCCCATCTGACGAATCAAGACCCAAAATAGTCAACTCTACTCAGTGCACTGTAATTTGGCCTCATCATCACAACCTCCTTTCAAATTCCCAAACATTCATCTCATTCCTCCCCTCTTCACTTAGCCCCTCCTCTCGTCCAATGTATTATTTAATTCTTGGTCTTTTCATTTAAGAATGGCTGCTGTTTCCTAATAGCCAGTAGGAAGGTCATTAGTTTTATGAGGGGATATCTCTGAGCCTGATTTGGTAGCGCTCCTAAAGTAGCTTTACTGGCAGGATTTGTGGTAGTTTGAATAGCTAAATACCCTCCTTCATTAGAATCTCAAGTATGCTCCCCTGCTTATGCTGAGTGAGAAAAACTATTTCTTTAAACGCGTTCCATTGCTCTGTCTTATAATATTAACTTTATTCTGCTTTTATCTTCTATTTTGATCTAAAATTAAAGATACTTGCAAACAAGAATGGATAATTTTTGCTGCACAAGATTAGAGCTTTCTACTGCTTCTAGAATATCCCCATTATTAAGCTGCATGTCGTAAGATCTTGAATGGTTTTACATGCACCCACTCTATGGTACTAAATTGTCAGTCCCATTGTACCTCAAAGTCGAAAGACTGGGAAGCGAATGATTATGTCAATTCTAGTAAAGTACAAAAAGGATTCTGTTTTGGAGGGTCGCTTTCCCATAATTTTGCAGATATATTCTGTGTCCTTAATGTAAGACAGAATATAAAATTCTTATTAATTTTGGAGACTGCGAAAAAAGTGATGATTGACATATCGCTATTTTTACTTGATGTAAAAACAGACTCTTGAAATTTTGTCATATCACATCAGTAGTCGCTATCTCTCGTTACCGCCTTGATTCTAGCATCCCGCCAAGACCCACTTTAAAGGAGAAGAAGAATTTTGATGATTTAAAATAGAGGTTCTATCACTTCGATATTTGGTTACAGAGAACGAGGTTAATATAAAATTAGGTGTGAAAATGATTCCTATAAAATATTTGGAACATACAGAGATATCTTCAGTCCGAGGAGAAATTCCTACCAGTTTGTTGAGCAAATATCTGCGCTTGCTTAGCTCCCATCAGTTGCGATGAGTTTGCTGTAGATTAAAAGGACAGTGTACTCGCACGATTTCAAATTAGTATGTGGCTATGCTAAAATCATGATATAAAACTTAGTTCGCTGTTCCGTCAACAGTGGTGAAGTTCAACGCAGAGGAATTTAATTAGTATACCAAGTTAACCTGATTCATAATTCTACTACGGCCTTATCGTGTAATATGTAAAATAATTTATTGATTTTCAGCCCCATTAAAACGCCCCGAGTCAAATAGCAATACTTAATGATTACTAATATCCTATCTATTGTAATTATTCACAGATATTATACTATTAAGCTAAAGGATGGATATTGCCCAAGTATTTGCAAAAATAGAGTATCCAGCGCGGAATTATATTTTAGGAAAAATCGTGCTAAATCACATTATGAAATAGCAGAGATTTAATATATCAAACCCCTAAGGTCGCAGTTTTATATGCGCATTCGAGATAAAGATTGTACGGGGTCTTTAAAGCTGTCAGTAGACACTGACCCTCAAATTTTGATTGAAAACGATTTCCTTATATTCAAAGTGTTGAGACGAAAGCGTTCATTCTAAAACATCTATTTCTGGTGAACGGCAGTTAACAATATTTAAATGAGTGTTTATTTGCTTATCTAACAATTAGACAATTCTGAAAGATCACCATTATTACTCCTTAAGTAACAAAAATTATGCAGATTTTAGCTTCCTTTGAGGTGCCAAAATAACAGAAGAAAGTGCACGTCAGTTAATTAAGAATCGAAGAAAATCCAAGCATACTTTGCATTATATTTATATTGAATCCGTTAAATTAAAAGGTCGCTTCACAAAGGTAGAGAGCTGTCAAAATTACATTTACTGTGGAAAAAGGTAGGAATTGTGAGATTAGGATACTTTGGTCTTGAAACCAAGTTTTCCATTTATGTCACTTTGTCCAGGAGGCATTTGAAAGTGTTTCATTCTCTTAAAGCCTTGTTATAAAGGTACCTGGATGGGAGTTGCAAATTTCGGTTCTCAAGAGGAAAGGTTTGCGTTCGTCTGCATTTGGGAAACTCCGCTATTAGCAAACCATTTTGCAATCCTCTGATAGTATAAGAAGACATATACCAGATTTTGCCAATTTCAATAGATTTGGTGGTGGTGACACTCACATCTTTGAGTTTTTGAACCTGATAATTGGCCTAACCAGCGATTTGCAGCTTGCGAATTTTGTCTTTTAATGGCTTTTGTGAATTTTAGATATTGTTGTTACACAACTTTGAAGACCGTCTAATATTTAAGAATGCACAAAACAAGGATTATCCTATTTATAGACAATCAAAAGAATACCGAGAAAGGAAAATATTTTCTTTTGAGAGTGGAAAATTAATGTAAGCTTTCAGTTTCAACTTATCTCTGATCGAATTCAACGGCATTAAAGCATGAAAAGGAAAGAAATACACGTAAAGCGTGAATAAAACTTTGCTCCTTTTAAATATACAATTATTTAGTCATAAATCATTTTTATATAAGAGATAAAAGGCAGAGAAATATGAGATCATATTTAAAATTCGAATTACACAAAAGTATTCCTAATTTATGGCTCTAAGTTTAACAGGAGAGTTCTCGATAGTCTTTGTATTGATGCACCTCTGTGATAATCTAATGGCTTCTTTGCACTCAAACAACTAACATTCAAACTACTCTGTGGGATATTAACTTTACTCATTTTTTAACTATTTAAACATCTGGAAATCCTTATAGAGCGTTAATTTTTACAGAACAGTGATATTATTTAAAACAAGAATCTACAGTTTGAAATAGCTAGAATGTTACTGATACGGTAATAAAATTAGCATAACCGAGCCATTAAAATTCGAATTTTATAAAGTAAAATTCCTTATTTGGTATATCCACCAATCGGCTAAGGTAATATCTACTTATCTACTTATTTGCGGAGACGCAATATGAAAGCTTAACTGAGGCAAGTTAAAATCTTATAATTATCAGTCATTAAACATTACAGTATAACAACATATGCCAATTTGCATGTCTACTCTTTCCTCCCCCACCGACCAAATATCCTATTTCGATTTGGAAAATTGTGAGCCAAGTTGAACATTCGCACATAACGGTCATTTCCAGCATTGCCCAAGGGACCAAATGTGATCCTCTCCCATCGATGACCTTATCATTGGCTTACAAAAATGAAGGTATTAGAGTTCTCCCGATGTAAAAGACTACATTATCCCTTCGCTCCAGACATCCTATTCAAGTACATACTATCTTCACCTTTTAGGTAACAAGATTAAGTAAATATTTAAAACATGCTTGTATTCATTTTACCATATTGTTCGTAAAATATTTTTAAAAAATTTTTATAATGAATTTGCTATTAGAAATTAATAAGCTAGTGTCAAGCTCAATGAAAATCTGACTCATAGATCCTATTAAACGAAACAGAGACCGAAATCACCGATTTATTTCTATTTTATTATCGAAGGCAAGACAACCATTTTTACAAGTTTTCATCGTCCAAAAGCATCTGAGCCCAGGAAAGAGAATGGAGTTGAATTAAAAATTAAAAACGCCTTCTCAAATGAGTCTTACAAGATTTAGTCTTTGGATTTAGGTTGCATGCTTATTCCTTTTCAGGTAAATTTCAGGATTTTTCCCTGTTTTCAAAATAAATTCATACTTATAGCCCAATTAACCAGTTTGTTTAAACTTGTTTGCTTTTTCTTCAAATAGACAAGATGCTAGTATGATGATAAAAGCTAGTAGGATCTTACTATTGCAGGGCTAAATATAATTCGTTCAAGATGAACTCGAACTTCTGCTTTTTAAACGTTAAACACGTGTTTAAACAGGGACGTGTTCATTGTATTTTATCTGTAAATACAATGAGTTACGTCACAAAGGATTATATTCCTACATCTTTTCTACCCAAAGCTTGTTCATAAAAACGGTAGTTAATGTAGAAATTTAAAGGATAAAAGAGGATCCAATCAATCGGGGAGGAAGTTTACCTCCCCTGTCCCAAAAGATCTGTCTACAAGATGATCAGTATGAAAGTCAAATCAAAATTCACAAGGATATATATCGACATTTGATAAATTCGCTGATTCAGTCTTTTTATCGTAAAAATAAACTTATTCACTAATTTCGATTTCACCAGAATGAGAAAAGGTGAATTAAGTTGAGTGAAAGCAAGTAACAGAAAAATCACTTAATGTACCATAGTTTAATATCGTCACATCGCAACGGATAATTTCTTTTTACGCTAAATCTGTTACTTATTTACCTATTTGGGAATGCTACAGAACTATATCCCACTTCCCCTTTAATATTTTCCTTCGAAATCTACATATATAATTTCTGTGAAATCATGGGTCATGTTGAAAGTTCGATCATGATTGTCTTTTAGGTCATTCTTCAAAAGGTCCGATTTCTTCTCCCCCTCCGACCCTGTCGTTAACTTAGGAAGAGGATATGGAATTTAAAGCTCTTTAAAACTGTTTTCTTTTGACTCTAAAGACAGTTCAGCCTATTTTACCATATTGTTACAAATATCCAGCATAAATATAAAGCGTCTTCACCTTTCGGGTAACAATACTAAGTAAACATTTAGAAGTGTCTGATTAATACAGAAACATTTTGACCCGTTTATTTGACTATCTAGTTCACCATTCATCATGAAGGTGAACTAGGAGCTTAGCTTATCTAAACATGGGCAAGCTAGGCATCTAGGAGAGGGTTATAAAATTATCTGAGGCGAAAGTAGGTGTGCAAGCATACAAGCTCGGAAAATTAGATGTGGTCAATTTTAATTTCCATATTAGACTTATCTTAAATGGAATTTAGTTAAATTTTTGAATAAGACCCTGTTTTGATTCCCCAATTATTGATACAGTAGGACCATTATGGATATTTGAGTAGACCCTAGTGAACGCTGATACGTTAAAAAACCTTGCTAGCCTCATCTGATTGCTCTTGGCTGTTGTATGATAAAAATAAATGAAAGTAGTACGACCAACAATATCGTTAAATCAATTGATCAACGGGCTTTGAATATATTAGACATAATCTCACTCAGGAATTTGGAATCGATTCACGAAGTTCAAACATTAAGACAATATACAGTGAACTCTATTTCAATACATGTCGTAAATTCTGAAATGAATGAATTCATGGTTTTCACTACAAATTCCTTCTCAAAAATTTTCAAATTAAATGGCATTTTCATTTCCAACAGCTAAAGCCTTAGAATTAGAAGGTGAACCATCAGTGCTTTGTTGAGAACTCAACTTTATAAAAACCTAACGACATTCTAAAAATTTTAGAAAAAACTCCCATCGATTTTATACGTAAATAAATAACTTAATTCGAGTCATAATTATTATTTGCGTTATAGGTGCAAGAAATATATTAATTCATATATAATCTATTAAAAATTTATTTATTATAAGCCTTTGGAGGACCATCCTTCCGTTTATTCATAAAAATTTAATTAATTCTTATCAATAACAATAACAATCTAATATCTGAAAATTGATTTAGAATTTAAACCCAAAAATGTAAGGTGAAACGTATCAGTTTCAGTTCTAATCAGAAACACCACCGAAATAATAAGTTTATATGGTCACATTTAGAAGAATAGAAGAATTTTTTCGTATAATAGGAAAAAGATGCGTATTAGGATGAAAAAGAATCTGGTAGTTCGTAATCTGGTGACGCTCCCATAAAATTATTCCGGTTAAAGTCAGTTGACTTGAGATACGGGGGAATATTTTATTGTCATTTTAATTACTACTCTGAAGCGGAATTAATCTGTATTTGAAAGTCACTATATTAACGGTGACATTTCAAATTCTCGTTATTATTTCAAATTCATAATATTTTTAGAAACATTATATAATAATGCTATCGTTTAGCTGGTCATTGCTAATGGGCTTTTTGAGACTTAGAAAGAATATAATTTAATAAGTATGTATTAAAGTAGTGAGAAACATTAGTCACTAACTTGGCTTTCGTCCATTTGATCTCGGCTCATTTGTTTCTACCAAAAATTTAAATCTATTCTATCTTCGTTCAAAAAGAATCCGGTATTAAAACATAGATCTACTCAGTTGCATAGTGGTTGAGCAGCGTGGTGGAGCATACCACATCAATTCCCTAAATAATAATATTAGCTAACCAAAGAGGATGTGACACAGATAAAGAAGGGCAAAAAAGGCAAACGACAAGTTTATCACTTTGATGCCTTTGACATCATATTTGACCCAAACTTTCTATCAGTAAATTTTAGTCGGCCTGATCACACCAGCCTTTGGTTTTAGCCTAAAATTTTATGGCTCCGTGGTAATAAAGGTGGGAGATATTCCAATTATGTATAGTGCTCGATATAAGCCTTCTCTGTATAAGAATTTGTTCGTGAAATATAAGATTAAAAACAATCAAATTAGTGCAAACGTTCGTTCAGCACAATATTTTCAAAGAACGATTTTCAAAACTCTAATTGATTTCAAAAGCTACAAATCACAGCTCGAGCTCGAATAAACAATCTTCAGAAATTTTCTAATTGAACTCTCTCCGAAATGATATACTGACAGCTGTTTGTATTCCTGTCCGCGAGTTCATTGGATTAAAGAGTAGTCTCATAGATACAATTTAGAGAGAGCGAAATAATGCTTTTTAACGAAAATTTACTGAGTAGAGAGAAAGTGAAATATTGAACTTTCAGTTTTGGAAGCGACAATTCCTATATTTTTCGAGTCGCTATTTGACGCTCTTCGTCTTCTGGATTTGAGTAATTTAAACTATAATTTACATAAATATAAACCAATTATTTTTAATATGTTCACATATGTTTTCGATCAAACATTTGTTAACACTTGGATCAGCATGAACGAGCATTTTGATTTGTCAGGATCACCTTAATGCATTCGTTTCGTATTTCAAATGTCAAATCGCGATATATTTGAAACATCTGGACGCTTACAAATGAAGCGTGTGTAATCTTGATGGGATACATCCGTCAATTCTTTCGATTCGATAAAAGTAATTTCTAAATAGGCTTTCCCATACTTTTAGAAGGTTATTCGATTTCCTTTAATTCATTGACCACTTCTTATCGCACCGAAAAATTGGGTTTATTTATTTAGATAATACCCTCCTTTTCTGAGAATATGAATAAATAGAACAGAAGATCAGCCTGCTTAACTAAAAAACAAATACCAATAATAGGAATTAATATTAGTTAGTATTGAGCATTGATGTTAATTACCTATCTTTCACATTTTTAGCTATCCCTTTTGGGGTATATTAAAACTGTAAGCTGATAAATTGTAGGTTAGAAAATGTTGCCCTCTTAATTATTTGAAGAAAACACGATATGATGCAGCAAAACTAACTCATCTTGATTGAAGAGTACTGGGCAATAAACACCGAACTTTGTTGGCAAACATTTAGTGCAATGGTAAAATTTGAATTTTGGAATGTGAACCACCCGTTTAGTAAATATTGCATAACCCGAACCCAAAAATTAAACGAGGTTAGCCTCTTTGAAACGTTGAGATTGCTCATAAACATCTTTTTGATCCCCTCTCCTTAAGTATTTGTTGGGTTTTCTTTTGAATGATTTCAATTGCTTCATTCAATTTAAGAGATGTAAATTTTTTGTAGTGTTGCGGATAATAATAATATTTCAAAATGTTGACCCCAGTTCTGTTTTGTTAAAATTTGTGCTAATCTACCTTTAATTGTGAAGAAAACAGACGAGTAGCCTTTGTATAAATCCCAAAACGGCAGAATAATGCAAAAATATCTTGATCAAAAACGAATGAAAAGTGAAAATTAAAAGTGGTTATATATTCCATAAAAATGCACTTTTCATAAATATAAGATGGTTTATTCATGCCTATCTGACTGCTGTTAGACGTTAAATTAATATTTGCACAGGGAATGTAATAATTATTGTAAAAGCCCGAGTTAGCTCGCATATGTTAAGTATAAACGTGAGTAGAGTGAGCAGTTAATTAGGTGCTAATCATTAACTGCTAAAGTAAATTAAAATATATTATTCAGATTGCAAACTCATGGGATGGTAAGTGTGCTAGGATGGGAGACTAACTCGTATAAACGCTGAAAATGAGTTAACAATCATCTCTGATTTGAGAGCCACTACCATAATAATACCTATAATTTAAATTTTAAACATTCATTATTAATAACATAACCAGCGGTAACAATAACTTTGTCACTATCAATCAGTCATTCTTTAGATATCATAAGAATCCATTCAGATAATATATCAACTCTGTGCACTGCGGACATGATCTACCTGGATAGTTTTGCAACGAAATGTACCTATCGGATGGGCAACACAATAAATCTAGAACAATTCACCTGTTTATTTAACCTTTTATTTAGACATTTCTTCATTATTAAAATGTATTATTTTTTGTTCGTTAGGAGCATCAAAACCAATAGTGCTATAAAAATTGATTATATTTCGAAATCAATATAAGATAATTTTCAACTTTCAAATTTCCATTTCCTTCATCTCTATCAAACTTTCTATTCAGCTAAGGTTATTTAAAAGTAATGCGTAAATAAGAATGTAATCTGGAATGACGCTAACAGCATATTTATTAAATAAGTACGTACAAAATTAAACAGGCTTCATCTCCTACCGTCCCGCCTCCAATTAATGCACCCCTTTATCTAGGTTTATTCACAATATCAAATGTACTACAAAATACATTATGTAGTATGCCATTAAGAATACATTGAAACAATTAATTAAAATTAAAATTATTGATTTTTGAGGAAATGGTGTCCAGTAGAATATTGTTTCCAAGCTCATTAGGAGAATGATTAACAGCTTTTGGAGTTCCTC
The DNA here is from genome assembly GCA_900708905.1 of Hymenolepis diminuta. Lineage (NCBI taxonomy): Eukaryota > Metazoa > Platyhelminthes > Cestoda > Cyclophyllidea > Hymenolepididae > Hymenolepis > Hymenolepis diminuta. The sequence goes on along the minus strand of CAADRB010000059.1, from coordinate 1,214,317 downwards.
TTGAGAGAAACTCGAATTCCGTCACCTCTCCTGTTAGCTGAAATTAACTAGCGCCATCCAAGTCGCTGGGTGTGCACTGATGTGCCTCGATCTCGTGAACTCAAACATGGCAGAAGGGCTTACTGCTTCACTACCACAACATCTGTGCTTTCAGTAACCACCAATATCTTAGGTGAAGGCTTTAAGTATGAAGAGCTTGAGTTCCAAAGAATTATCAAATCCTCAAAAATTCCTTAAAAATGAAAGAGTCACACATGTAACATCCATATTTATAACTTTAATGTGGATTCGGCCTGATTATTTTAAATAAACAAAATTAATTATGCTTAAAACTCCACTATTTTGATTTCAAGCAAGATTTAAAATTATACATGCGCAAATGGAAGTGATGCAAATTGTTGCCACTTATTAATTATTTAGTTAGCAAAAAAATTAAATAATAACATGCAAAAATAATAAGGATAATAATAATAATAGTAGCAAAATTAATTGACTGCATTAGCATGCTAAGGCACATCAGGGTTCCATATTCGAATCGCACTTATGTGTAATATGTGAACACATTCATGATCTAGGGGTTACGTGATACTTTGCCACGTTGAATGATTATTTCATAATAATTTGATTAATAAATTTAAATAAGAATCACATAAAATAACAGTACTTAGTAGAGGAATGATGGGATACCATTTTCAGTTAAATCTATTCCAATGGATCTTTGCCATCAAAAAAGGATGTTTAATAATTAAGCCACTCCTTATTACAGAGCAGACGAAATGCAAATTTCCTCCAAAGAAAATAGAAGTGGTGATAATGGGTTCGTATTTTCAGCTGATGGACAAGAAGTAATGAGATGTACGATTTCCTTCCGGGAAAATTTCACTATAAAACAGTCCGCTTTTAGTTAATGAAGCGCAAGTGAGTTTAAAATAAATTAACCTTTAATATTGTCCACTGCAAATAAAATATATTTTGCAATATGTAATCATCAAAAATCGCAGAAATGCAGGTAAAACACAATTAAAATGAAATTAGTCTTCTTTGATTCCTTAATTCTTTTCTTTTGTTTTCAACGGGTTATCTGCTATTTTACTGAAAATGTTAAGTTTGGAAAAGTTAGACTTGGCGTTTCAAGCCCCAACTTATGTATCTGGCTCTTGAATCCCCGACCAGAAAAAGTGACTGACCAAGTGAATAAACTGGAGACTGATCAGGGTAATATATCACTATCTTCGGGTATTCAGTCAATTAATTAGCCATCATACTCCTAAAGTCCATTAGGAGTGCTCACAACATCTAACTTAGGTAGTGGAAGATATTTCGAAGCCCCTCTTATGAGAAACTCATATTTTATCACTCCTCTTGTTAACCGAAATTAGCCAGGGCGGTTGATGACCAACACCATTGTGTCACAGAGGAATGTGCATCGATGAGCATTGATCTCTTTCCAGATGTGTACGCTGACCACTGCGCAACCGGCGCAAAAATATTCATAATTCATACTTTAGCCTCCACTGCGCTGATGGAATCCATTCGACAAGATATACTCTCACATTTGATTACAATTATCACTATTTTTCGAGCCCAAGTTTCCTTGCTTATATCACTAATACATAATGGCTTTTGGCTTCTTGCTCATAAATTCCTATTATTTATTGAATTCAATCAAGGAATGACACCAATACCGAAAGAGTATATATCATTAAAATTTGAATTTATTTCCTTCAATGTTTATGTCCTGCACAGTCAAATTATTAGTACATACATTCAGATTACTTAAACACTTTTTCAAACCCAATATAGTATCTCCCTCCTCACTACTCACCCCTTACCCTACACAATGCACTTTTATAATAATAATTGGTAATGATACGAACAGTGGTGATTGACAAGTCACCTTCCCTCTCCAATTCCCCAAATAATTTTCAATATTTAGAATGTAATTATGGCAATAGGATTTCACATTAACATCTAGAAAGATTATTCGTTTTAAAAAATAAACTTGAGCACAAATTAATAGTAGATTAATGGATCAAGGTCAATATACCCCCCGGCGGGGTATTGACCTTGATCCAGATTAATTTTAAAATATCATTGATAGGACCAAGTATTTAATAAAAGAGGAGGCATAGAGATTACAATGCTATTCAAAGGGTTTGAAAAGGCAAGTAAAATTGAGAATTGAAGGGATCATTGAAATCAAAGCCTCTCGATAAAAAATAAAGCAAACTTTTACGCAATTTTGATTACTTATTCATTTCGAGTCAAATCTCGTGACCTCCGCTGTGCCAAAGCATCTTAACTAATACCAACTGGCTACTCTCAGCTATAAGAAGGAGCAATTTTGTCTAAATGTCATCATTAGCTACTCATTTATCCAACTGGACTCCGAAACCTTCAGACTGAAGTCACCAAGTAATCGGAAGTTTTAACAATGGAATATTAGAATATGACACAATAAACAATACGTAATACTTACTAAGCAAACATTCCGATTGATTATTCACATTTCAATAGCACTTTATTATTATCGCGAAAATTTCGCTCTCTAACAAAGTACAATATTTTAATTTTTATTTTCATCTTATATTCTGAGCCATAGACAACAGATGTATTTTTCTTTTCCATGATGATACCACTTAGATTGTAATAAGTAGATTCCTTATTCAAATCTTCTTTATTCCACATTAATTATTACTGTGCTAAACCCATCAGAAGCCGAAATTTAGAATTAAGTGAAGTCTTCCGTCACCCTCCCCCCTTTTGGCTAACATTCCTCTCTCGATATTTTGAAAAACGTCACCTGTGCTCATGACTCCAATCACTTTCTCAAATCATTATCAGGGCTTTTGTTTAACGGGATATAAATACATTCTTCACGAGATTTAAACAATCAAATTAGCTATTGTTCGTTCCGTAAGTAAGATGACTACTAACAAATATTGTAAATATTGCCTTCCAATAGAAAAAGTAATATTTCATCTTATACCTTGTAAAATTGTGGGATTTGACAATGATATAATTTAATATCAAATTTCAAGTCCAGGTAATAAACTTCCTGTCAAATTATACAGAATAAAGATTCATAGGATAAGTCAATAATTTCACTTTTATTACTGTGCAAAAAAGGGTTGAAACTGAATGACCTGACATTGTAGGGACAGTTTAAGAAATTCTTTAAGGTAGAAATCTACTAAAAACATAAAAAAAAGAAATTAAATTTCAGTTTACAAGTAATTTCCATGAATTTTCAAGTGATCTAACTTACTTATTTTGAATTCACAAACAATGCAGAGACACTGCCGTAGATACTGGTGCCTTGCACAAAGTTTTATAAGCCGATCTCTGCCGATCTCCAAAACGAGATTTTCAGTGGCACCAGAATTCCATGACGCAATTTGGACAGCTCCGTAAAATTTTTGCCTGAAAAATGAAGAATGGAGCTATATGAATATGTCATTTTCAAATAAATTATACTTTCTCATAGTATACCTTATAAGATTACAGAAGCAGAAACATAAGGTGATTCACACAATTCCCTCGAAAACTCCATTTTGTAAACCTCCGGAGATTCTAACGATCTTTGGCACCGAGATTAAACAGAATTTGCTGTCTAATCTCCTGCTCATTGATCTACACAATGCGTAAGCGTATTTCTCTTCTCAGATGACTTCAAATTCATCGTAGACAATCAGTTCGCAATCGATCAGCGGAGGTCTTAAGGGTTGCAGATGGATACCTCATAGGAGCATGTTTTCATGATTGGAACTCTCTACAATAACACAAAACATGTTCGATAGCAGCTGGAAAGATTATCAGTTAGTATGATACATCTTCACAGGTACAATATTCCATATTTCTATTTAGGAGCCCTTAACAACACTAACAAACGCTAAAGAAAGTGAAATTGCCTTTTATCTTTAACTTCCTGAATAATTTCTGTCAATAGCGGCTTCCTAATGTACCACTGGTTCTAAAAAAGCCAAATTCTGTTTTTTGGTCCTTTTCCACATTCATATCCTAAACGGAATATCTTTATACCCAGTTTTTTAAAAGGTCAAATTTGAATACTTTTTTCCAGGTCATATTTAAGGTTAGTCTCCAGAGTATGATGATTGGTTAGCTAGTTAGTTAGATAATTTATACAAAAAATAAATGAAAATATAAAAATCTAGAGATGGGTTAGCATTGTTTCTCTGGTTAATTGTTCAAATATTCAGTCCATGGGAACCCTTAGTGGTGAGATCTAAGGGAAAGTCGTCATGGGCTGCTTGAGGAGGTTGCGAAGGTGTCGAAGGCACGAATTTAGAAGGTTGAGATTGAGGCTGTTGAGGTTGCCGAGGAGGAAGAGGTTGATATTGTTGATAGGAATAGGTAGGTCTAGGTAGAACGATTTGACTCGAGGTTGTCCGCCTTGTAGACGTCCTTGGAAAGTGATGATTCCACCGTACTGAATGTTTTCCTACCACAGTAAAGGCACTCCTATTACTCACTCTAAGTCCGAGGCCCTCAAATTGGCTTTGAAGCCGTTGAATCTGGCTATCTGCCTCCCGTGGAGGTCTGTAATTTACTGGTGGAGGTTGATTGCTCCATCCTTGTTGAGGTGGGGGATAGTATTCCATGCTAGGATTTTGAGTGTATGAAGCCTGGTACATTTGATCAGTAGGGGTTGATCGTGTTGCAAATGATGTTTTAATAGGTACGCTTGGCTTCATCTCATATTGTTCAGACGGTGTTGGAGGGTAATCCTCGGGCATTAATGCTTGAACTGGTTGAGGTAATGATTTAGACGGAAGAGAAGGAGCTTGTTTGGAAGCTTGACTTTGACATAAACATGGTCTAGATTCTTTTTGGAGTAGGTTTACTGAGGTAGACTGTTGAGGAGCTGAAAGTGAAGGAATATCTGCAAAATTAGATTCTGTTGCTGGTAACTCCGGTGTTGTTGGCGCTTCCCCTCTCATTGTTCTATCAAAACCCTCTAGAGAAAATTCAACGATCATTTTTTTAACTCAAAATCTACCTTGATGTCGTTTCATATGGGTTTTAAGAGAACTCTCTGTTGTGTAGGTTCTTGTGCAAAATCTACAGGCAAAAGGCTTGATTTTATTATGAACGTGTTCGTGACTATGCAAGCTACGTTCTGTTGCAAATCCTTTATGACATTGAGAACAGAAGTAAGGCCAATCCCCTGTATGAGTAAACATGTGTCTCCTTAAATCCCCAGGAGTTACAAAATCCTTTCCACACTGCTCACAATGATGTCTTCGTCTCTAAATGAATCGATATATTAAGCAAATATATCAACTTACCCCCTTGTGCGTATCAACATGGAAGGAATAGTTAGAGCCTGCATTGAATGACCTAGTACAGTATGGGCATTTGTAGGGCTTGACTCCAGTATGTGTCCGTTCATGAATTATCATTCCATTCTTAGTGGCAAATCCTTTTTTACAATATGGGCATAGCCATGGCTTTTCCCCAGTGTGAGTGCGAATATGCCGAGTGAGTAAAGACGGTCTGTCAAATGATTTATCACAGAAAGGACAGGGATGAGTTTTCTTATCCTGGTCCTTCCTTCCACCGGGTCCTGGCTCTTGGATAACCTCTGAAAGTCTGGCTGGATTTTTGTGGCTCAGGGGCGTTGAAGTGGCACCTACATCTCTTGAAGATGGTCCATCCTCTGTTGAGACGAGCGGTTTTTCTAAAGTTGAGGTACTCGCAGATCCAATTCCACTGTCTGGATCCATTGATTCTCCATCAATTGATAAACTTTTTCCAGTTCCTAATGCCTTAGTTGCTAAGACGTTTTGATCAGACTTTGAATATGACTTTAAAAAGCAAAAAAATTAAGTTTAGGTTTAGTCAACCACTGCAAACATGAAAATGTTAAAACTGTCTTTTAAAAAGGAAGTTTTTTGAGGTCGTGCAGTGAATGGGCCCCCAATAGTGCCTATGAAATTAACGTGAAGCAACAATTGGTCTTACTGGGAGAAGCAGCAGCATGTCTACTACGGAGATGTTTAAACCCCCAATACGCGATAAAGCGGTATTAAATACGCTCTGCATTTATAGGTTGATGGTGCTCTATCCAGTTAAGTACCACGGTGAAAACTTTGCACAGATTGGTTAAATTATGCAATCAGCACAAGTCACAATATACTTTTCGCAAGCCGCCAGGCACACAAAGCGTTGCCTCTTTAAAAATCACAGAATCATCGAGCCCTTAATGAAAATCTCTAAGTCAATATGGAGGTAAAAGAGGAACTTAGAAGAAAGGAGTTGCATTTAAAATTAAGCCGTGGGATTATGGGGGAGACTAGGCAAGGGACTGATATGAATAAATTAAGCTTAATTTAAGAGTAACTGTGAGAACTTAACCTTAGTGGCACGGGCTGGATCAAAGTTGGAAAATCCTTCCAGTTCTCCTCCTCCCACCCCCTTTACTGACACATCGGTGAATTAACCGACACTTTCGATAAAATCACTTTCATTGTTGAGGAATTAGCAACCAAGGTTACGATTTAATAAGCCACTCCTATTACCCCTTTTTTGCCTAGTGACAAACCATAATGACCTAACTAACACTTGGGTGATTTTAAATTACACGGTCGTGTTCATATGGTTGACGCATCAGAGAATTAAAGTTGCATGATTACTAAATAATTACACCATAACTTTAACAGCTTAAAATAGCATTCTTTCAAAAACACCAAGGTTATCAAATACGAAGTCGAGATATGTAATTATATGCATTTCAGACTCTCAGTTCTATAGAAATAAATATTGCATCAGACATTTTTACCAGATTTCTAGATGGATTCAAATCCAAATCACAAAGTCAACATTTCAAAAAATGTCATTAAAGTGCATCTAAAACAAATTAAAAATACGCACTTTGATCAAGCTGAATATTTAAGTATTTGATCAAGCTAGTTGAAAATTTGTAATTGTAAGCATGGGCCAAACAATGGTTCAATGACATTATTTTAAGCAGAAGAAGGACCTTAATGAAGTATTTATGGAGAAAGTTACACTTAGTTACCATATTTTAACCATCACAGTCACTTAATTCGCTAGGTGTGGAAGACATTTACCGAAATTGTGGCCCCGAACTTGCCAGTTTCCTAATCAGTACACAATGTTTAACAAGACAAATTAAAGAGCTTGAAATAATGCTAGAGTTTATTGAATATACTGATGTAAAAACGATAAAAAGTGAAATGCAAACCGCGCTCAAGAAGATGACGGAGTAATAAAGGAGACACAACGAATAATTCTCTCTATAGATGGCCCAAACTCTTTAAAATGCGTGAGTATAAAATAATTTTAAGTTTTTTTTCTCTCTAGTACCTTTATTGGAAATAGCTAAAGCAAGGAATTGGTCCAATCATTACTGTTGGATTATTCTCAGGGAAGCTACCCATACATTAGGAAGGTGGAAAGTTGAACAATTTAAACTGCAAATTTCTTACTCCCTCGGGAACTCTTAGAGCGAGTGATAAAGTTTGAAGCAAGTCTTTATCTGAACTATTTCTTAAACCCAAAAACTTCGGGTAATAATATGAAAACATGAAGTCCTTTTGTTTACTTTTGCAAAACTGGATATGAAAACAATATCGCAATCTCCGATTCAACGGGATGTTTTCCGAATTGAGAGCAAATTAGCATATATGCTTTTTTCTAAATAAACATTTCTCCTTCACAGTCCTCATCATGCCACTCTTTGTACAGTATGAAAAAACTAGTGGGAGCGTTCCACAATCCTTAAAATAAAAATTCCCAATAAATACTAAAACATGACCTAAATATCGATTGAATACCATCCAAACTCGAAGTCAAACATAATTGAAGAAAATTCGATCTTTTAACGGAATGGTACATTTTAAGGTAGGAAATATTTTTTTTGACATAAGTGATGATATCAAATTTTGTACCAACTTAATGACTTATTTACTTAACTGAGAACCATTCAATCAATGATTCGAATTTAAATACACAAATTTTTCCAATGGTTGAGGGGAAGAAATGAAGCACAAAAATAAACATTGTTGATGGAGTTTGTGTACATACGATGTATCAGTCAGAGATTATTCTTCAGAGGTTTCAGGGTGATCTCATTCCTCTAAATATACAATCCGTCAAAGAACGCGTGAGTTACTAACAAGAAGATGTCCATTAACCTAAAGGAAATAAATTAGATAGTGTCCCTATTATATACTAAAATAGATTTCATTTCAATGCACAGTTTGAGTGATAACAATATGGCACCGATAGATTCAGTGAAATGATTTTTTGTGTAAGTCACATTTTGAGACAAATATTAAGCAACTGCCACGAAACAAAGGCAGAGTTACAAGAAAAAAACGGAATCAGAAATGGTCTTACCATTTGTATTCCATAAGGAAGAAGCTTCTTTATTGCTCTTCTGACGCATACTTAAAGTTACAATGAAATTCATAATCCGACATAAAACGATGAAGACATGATATGATAAGCAAGTTCATTATTATTTTCATCCATTTTAATCATCCAATTGCAAAGAGATGAATGCAGAAGGTTCGTATAAACCACAAGAATATACCATCAGAGAATTGTTAGTCATATTTTCATAGTCTGAAAGTCTTAATATTTGAAATGGCACTCTTTGAAAGCTAGGTTTCACAAAAAGTATAATAAAAGGGCAACTAATTAATAAAAATTTCCCGAACTCATCTGATATTTTATCTAGTCTAATCACGGACAAAAATGTTGGTAGGTTGCAATTTTTAAATGCAAACCGGCAAAATAATAACAAATGAAAACAATAAGGTCATACGTAAGATGAAGAGTCTCCAGGTGGTTGATCATCCAAATCGAGTATGTAATTAATTGTAAATCCTATCATGTGAAAGGGAAAACATGAGAAAGGAGTCTTAAAAGTAGGTCTCTTACTATTATAAGTGAGCGTCATCGTCTTCTAAGTATCGTCCAATAGAAAATCAGACGCAACATCACTGGCCAATCAGTGGGTTACTATTGGCGAGCCTAAGTGGACATCACATCCAATGGGGATTGTGCACGCCAGGTTATACGCGGAATTTCTTCTCAGGTTAAAAACAGACTTAAAATTTGAAAGTATAGGCGTGCTGACATATGATTTAAGGACTGTAATTAATAGACACCTCGAAGTTTTTTGAATACCTGCAGATTCTAAGCTTAAAATACATGAGCACGAATTTTTGGCCAAAAGCTAATCGATTACAATTTTTTCAGTTTGAAGATAAGCGGATTTGGAGAAATTAGTAATTTTAATAACCTTTCTACATCATAGAATAGAAGTTATGCTACAGAGGATTACGATATGGAACGTGGGAAAATATTTAAGTTTACAAGACTAAAATTTCTAGTTTGATCTCCTTAATTTTAATCATTTTAAGCATTTGATGCATGAGTAAATCTTGTCTTCGAACTCAGTTCTGTGAAATGCGTCTAAACGCGGTTAAAGATAATTAACCTTATTTGCAATGCTTTGAAAATAGAATTACCTGAAGGTAATTGGTTTAATTCTGCGTAAACGCAGCAGCCACTGTACTTATTTTTCAACAAATCTTAGGTGTTACATGCTTCGAAAAATGTTTTGCAATCTCTTTCGAATGGCTTACTTCAGTATTATTATAAACAAGATGATTCCTTATAACCGTGATGAAAATTATCATATTGGCATAACAAGATAGTCTGATTATAGGTTCGATCGAAGAAGATATTTAAAGTGGGGGTATTGATCATTGCTTGCGATTATTCTAAATCTTTAAGATAAAAATTTAAATATTGTCGTCATTGTTATTGTTCTGTCATTCAGAAGAAGGAACTCAATAAATTCAAATAAAAAGGAAACTTTAGCTCCTACTCCCTTTCATTTTCTTGTACCTCTTTGAAAATTCATTCAATTTCTATTTTTGAATAACTTTAAACTTGATGTTTAAAACCTATTTTGAAACCCGTCCACATGATATATTCATGATACAACTCTGATTGGAATTCAATTATCTTAGAGATTATAGGCCAACGAAGTTGCTAAGCGGAACAATGGATTTAAATGAAAATAGAGTAATGTGGGAGAATGTGCATAAAAAGAATGAGGAGAATTGGTTAACATGTGCATTAAAAATAGTTTTTTTTTAATTCTTAAAACATTCCGTAAATCAACAAAACTTCCTTAGTCAAAGAATTTTCGATTCTTAGTCACGATATTAATTACTTCTTTTACTTCTCTAATATTTATGAAGGGCATTGCAATTTCTACAAGATGTTTGAAATATCAGAACATCAAAACGGTCTAACTGTCCCAATCTAATGATCGATCAGATTTGAGCATTTAGGAAAGTAACAATTAATAACAATATATGTTGAAGTTAGTACCGTTATAGTTTCTAGAGCAAAAAAACTCAATTTATAAAGCAATACGCAAAATAATCCCATACAATTTGAATTAAGTAAGGCTCATTTAATGTTTTGACCCTTATTCTCCAGCTCAAATATCCCCAATCACATTACTTCCACCACCTTCTATTAAGCTACTTCCTATGATTAAAAATGGTATCTCTTTCTTCGCTATGGGCACTAACTGAGGAGCAACTACGTGATAAATTAATATTATAAATCTTATTAAATCTGTTTGAGATTAGATAGATTTAATAGTAAGCTTAATATATTAAATCGTGTGGAAATTTACTGAATATAGGGTCATTTTTGGATTTGCCTGATTTTGCTTTAAAAATCAACAGCAATAACATATTTCTATTATTTAAATAAAGATAATATATAAAAAGATAGAGAATCTTACTTCAGTTAGAAAAGAAAACAGGAAAAAGTGACTCAAGAACAATTGAAATTGACCAACTCCAGTAATCAACCCGTAAAAATAACGTTGAAAAATAATTCGATGACGTGCGGATACCACAAATAGGAAGAAAAATGCACAAATATTCTATTCTACTTGATTTAATACCATCGAATGCCTTAAATTTACCAAATTTTATTAATTTCAACGTGTATTTTCTTTATAATTGTAGCTTTAAAAACAATTTAAAAGTGAAAAAAATTAACTTAACTAGCAAGAATTATTGCCGAATTTTGTTTAAATACTAAAATGCTCGTGTTTCTGAGGAAATGTCAATTATTATGTTTTGTTTAATTAATATATTTGTTAAAATTTCATTGGCGAACTAATTCAATAACGTCTATGTTGTAAGTATTAGCTAAGTTATAAATACTTAAAATTAACAGTTCTTATACGCCTTAATCAAATAGAATCAGCATGCATTGTTGGAGTAAACATTGAATTTCTCAAATTCCCAACATTAACTTTTAAGTGCAGTCCTAATTCGGTTTTGAGTAATAATAGGGAAGAAACTTATGATGAAAAAAACAAGTGCTCTAACAATCGTTGCTGTAAAATACAAAGCTGAATAATATATGATCCTAAATAAAGTTGAAGGAAAAACTCATAATTATCAGAAGCAACGGAGTGGTTCGAACTATATCAAAGTTAATAATGCTGCAAGTACTCTTTAAAAGAAATATTATTAACACGAGCAAGTCATCTATTATCATGACCCATGGTAATGAAAAAAGTTCTTTCACACGATTTGATTGTTGAAAAGTTTTTGAATATGTGACTCTGAGCAACCTCTAGTGAGGCCTATCATCTTAATGGAGTCGGCATAACCATCCAAATAACTCCGCCGGTAACTGAGCTCCAAATTTAACAAATATCAATTTACCAGGTTTTTAGAGGCCAAATCATGAAATTTAAGTCGTGGAACACTAAACCATGGCACTTTGAACTGTAACTCTCTTCCGAAATCAAATAAATTTTGATTCGTGATGCTCTAACTTAATCATATACTTATGCTTGAACTGTTTTATCCCATGTGTATAATAGAACAGTGATAGAGAAAAAAACTAATCTATATAAATAAAATGAACATTTTCCGTCCGAAGTGATCTGAAATCAAATATAAAAAAGAATTATATTGAACCATCGAAATCACCTAAGACTTTCAAATGTCCTCAACATTAGGACATCGAACAGAGAAATTTGTTTATTTAGCATAGTTTTGCCCATTACGTTAACCTAAGCATACATTATGAAGCGACACTGATCTGAAGTTCGATGAGTAAATGAGCCATGTAGTTTCGAGAAAAATTAATTATTTTTTCCAGGAAGCATTTGGGTAGTTATTAGTTGCAAAACGAAGATATTGACATGTAAATGAAAGTCTCAGTTTCAAAGAGACTAGGAAGTCTTTTTGCCATTACTGATTTTTTATGCTGAAGTGTTTTTTTTAAATATATCATTCTTTATTTTGAGAAAGAATTCAGTTACAAGGTAAAACTTGTGCCATTTCTTGGAATAACAATGTTTAGTGACCATTCAATGGCTAGCCTTATAAGTTCCAAGCCCATTTGAGAGAGCATTTTCCAATGCTCATCTTGGGTAAACGGTATCAGCATGGAACTTTTATGATGGGAGACTCGAATTCTACTGCCCTTAATATTAGCCAGACTTAACTGATGTGGTTGGCCATTCCACTCACTGGGTGTCCGCCGATGCGAATAAAACCCGTGACCCTTGCCATAACAAACGAGCACAGTGGCCAATGCGCCAACGACTCTGGCCGGCCTTAGGTATTTTTGCACAGTCTGACCAAACCTATCGAATAAACATGAACTTTTAATAGGCACCTCTTCGTTAAAAAGTGCTGCTGCAAGTACCAATCAATCGCACTAGACTATAAGAAAAGACAAATTAAATCCAATTGATCAATGAAAACTGAGAAAAACAATATTCTCTATGAGAATAAATTTGAAAGTTGGAACTTTGAAACATTAAATTAAGAAGTTGCTCACATTAAGGAAAGGTAAACAAGATTAATCCTTATTTTAACTGAAGTAAGGCTATTTAGATGTTCCTATTATATTCAGTCCTTCTACACGAAAAATGCCTCTTCCTTTTCTTTAGTACTATGCTATTTCTATATTCAAAGAATGGACATTTTGCTTAGAAATAGGAATTTTAATGAGCTGGAATAAAACAATTTAACTTCTAAAAATGATCCCTGTGCAAGTTTCATTATAAAATGAAGATGATGCTGATGCTCCTTTAAAATGTCTTCGCGTTAAACGGCTCCTATCAAGAGTAAACAACGACCATACATAGAAAATTTCCATATCAAATTTTACACGTCTAAAACGTTTTATGCTTCTCAAGGCGGATTTCCTCCATGAACAATTCCATTTATATCATCATAGAATTAAAAATGTCCCACCAAGGAGGGCATCTGAAAGAGAGAGAAAAAAGCATTTGGAATTAAACAATGGGGAAACATAAGGAGATGGTGCTAATTTCATCTTTAGACTCAGGGCTTGTGAAATGCGAAATAAAAAGGATTAAATCGAATACAAGCATCTAGCTTTGAAAGTAGACTTATCACGATTTTTATCCAATTGCTTTCAATTAGGGGCTCCAACCGATTAAGAAGTTCTTGAGTATGTTAAACCTGAAGTATATATAAAGCTGAGATATCAAATTCTAAACTTGAACAATATATAAGCCTCAGTTTTAAAAGAGATATCTCTGAGTTTCATTTCTCCTCCCAAAGTTTAAATGTTATATTAAAACTATGCGTCCCCTGACCAAATTGTATCTTTGATAGGACCATTTGATTAAATTGACTTAACGGAAAGGTACTCATATCCTTGGTAAGATATTTAGAAAAATAATAAATGTAGCCTAATTTGAAGGCAAGACTTTTAGAACTCTAGATAAACAGTTGGAATCAGAGCATCGTGAATGAGTTATTATTTGTTGCTTCTGCCGAACAGTTGATTCAAAGACCATAGAGATAGCTTATGCGAAACTGATCTGGGTCCTATGTTACTCGAAAGGAATTAAGTCAAATTTAGGTACATAATGTGAATACTTTCACTTGTCATGGATTATCAATGAATGAAACGGAAATCACTGCTACTATATGGCCAAAGGGAGTTGGAATACATACTTGGTAAACACTCAGGCTACAATTCTTGAATATTTCATCAAACCCCTAACTCTAAATAATCTTCTTATACCAAAATCTTGCAAAACAAAAAATAGATCAAAATTTCTTAAGAATGCTACACAAGCAATGATATTGGGCATTCAAATCAAACAAAAAGCTTCTTTTTCCTTTTTTAATCTGAAATTAACTTCTAACTTCCTCACCTTTAGAGGACAATGTATCGCTAATCCTATCTAAAAATCTTGGTAATTTTCACTTTTCGGGAACGAGATTTTCATGCCTAACATTCTTTTTCTTTCCCAAAAAAATAACTTTGAAAATTATATATCACTCTGTCACATACATCGACCTTTTTAAGTGAAAATAACCGGAAAATATGAAAATTTATATTTCGGAAGCAATCTCACAGAAGCGGACACAGTTTGCTCATATAAAAGAGCTTTAGCGCCGCCAGCTGCAATAATTTTGGGGATCTATAACTTCATTTTCGAGTAATTTCCATTTGATTTGAAATCGGAATATAATCTTTATCAATCTGCTTTAAAGAGATTAAAATAACAAATCTAGAATTTGTGCAAATTACTTTAACTATAAATAAGGCTTGTGCGGCATAAAATAAAAAGAGAACAACCACATGATCTCTTATCAAACAACTTGACTGTTGGTGAAGACAAATGTATTGTGAATCATAGCCAAAGTTCTACTTCAGTCAACAGCGTAGACATGTATTAAAAATAGAAACAAAGACTCAAGTCTCGTAGTCGCAAGTTTAAAAATGTCATTATAAAATAGTAGGCCTCAATAAATGAAAATTTGAGCAAATTGATAAATTCACAATTTGAATTAAGCCCCCATTTTTTCCCTGCTTCGATTCAAACTCCTATCTTCGTTGCTTTACTGATTTTTAAGTTAGAGAGCTTTCTCTTGATGAAAATGACTTATATCGTTCACTTAATAAAAAATAGGGAAATAGGAAGTGTCGGTCTAGAAATTTTGACTTTTTCAGATTCCTCTGGCTTCTATAGTTTGGGAGCAGTATTGTTAAAAAGCTTAACAGAATATACGGAGTCAGTAAAGCAGATTATAGCATACTTGTTCTTCAACTATCCCGTTTGTTTTGACCTGAACTTAGTAATAACAAATTAAGCAAGGAAAGAAAATAGCTTTCTCTCTCTCTGAGATGGAATCAAATTATTCAGACAGTACTTGACGATTGCATTTCAAAATGTATATATGAAATTATAAACTCATCATTTAATTAATTCCAGAGTTCAACAAGTTTTTGGTGAAAGAAAGTTATAAAACTTCATTATTTTATTTAGAAGAATTTATTTCTAATCTGTATCTCTTTTTGTTTATTAATTTTCATATTTGCGCAGATATTTTGTGCAAATAAAACCGATGAATGCTATGACACTTCAGTGAAAGTTACAAATTTTGATTTTACTTCAGAAAAACATTATTAGAATGACTTTTTTTCATTTCAGTGTTCAATAATTTAAATTCGACGATAAATCCTTCTTTCTAGGGAAACGGAGTAATCTTTTTTCGACTACGGATTACTTAATACTTGACTAATTTCTGTTAAAAATATTGCAAATGAAACTTAGCTTAATGGTGAATGGTGCATATCATTCAACATAAAGAACCTTCCAACAATCAAAAGCAAATGTTTTATAAATATTTCAATGAAATATGATCTTGAAACTCGTTTAAAGTGATGTAAGGGCAATTCTTCGTTATTATAAATTAGCGCGCATAATTTTTTAGCATTGTTGGACATATTTATTAGTTGCATTGACAATCTGATTTTTAAATTTAAATATTTGTCAGCAGTAAGAATTTAAAATTCCAAATTTAGGTGTTTCTATTATCTTGTTATAAATATTTTGCTCTTGAAATCATTCTGACGTCTTATTATTATAGCCATACATTTTCGGACGTTTTACACAAAATTTATCCTTAGTGGGTTTAAACGATTTTTGAATTCAACTGACTTGAGGTGAAATTTATAAAAAAAGATATGCATCGAAGGCTTCCTAAAGTTCTTTCGACTAATCAATAATAGATTGCTATTAGGCTTTATGATAAATTTTAATCACTGAGAGTGTTATTGCAGGGCGCCCCGATTTGCTAATTTAAATATTGTAAATATTCGCTGCTAGCCGCCAATCTTTTGTTTCTTTAAACCCCTATTCAGAGCCAGAAGTTGGATGAAAACTGAATGTGAGTTGGTATGAAATGATAATGGAACTCTTACCATTCAGTTTGCTGCAAAATAGTAATAGACAACCAACCTAGCTTTATGTACACTTAGTAGGCAATGAGAAAGTTCCCTCCGATTGGCGAAGTTACCATTAATTAGCAGTACCACTTATGGGACTATTTTAAATATGTGATAATTTTAATGTGCCTTAAACAATAAAAACAATAATTACTGATCAACCATTACAAATTAACTAAGAACTAATAAAGAGACAAAAACGGATTTTCCCCGAATTAGTAAATTTCCCTTAAATATTATTTGCACCTAGAGACTCCTTATTCACAACATTCAAAGTAACAATTAAGAAATAGTAAATCGTATTTTTTTATAAAATACTTATATTATTTAAATAGAACGTAAAGCTTTAAATTAAAAGTATAATAGTTATATCTGAAATACTTATGAAATTGCAATAACTGCACTTCATTTTTGATATCTACTGGAAAGAGTCTAGAATTTAAGTTTTGAAAATGAAGATCCTACGCACAAACTATCGTAATTATCCTTTGATCTTCAGTCTAAACGAGGTAGGAAATAGACAGAGAACGAGATATGAATGTCGGTATAAGGAGATAAAGAATGAAAACTTCAAGTTGAAAGGAACATATTGATAAGAGAGCCATGAGCCAAATGAAAGAGAAGAGAGACTTGATTGGTAAAAAGGAAACAACTAAAATAAAGAATAATTATATTAAGACAGCGATTATCAATGTGCTGGTTTTAAAGCTCATAGTTTAACTCGAAAGTATCCTTAAGTCTACAACTTAATACTCGACACCAAAATGGTTTTTTAGTAAAATTAAATAACTAACTGCTAGTAACATGTTTGGGAGCAAATAGATTTTTAACCACAAAGTAAATTAATTTGAGGCAGAAATCTTTTTAATCTCAAGAATTATCGCGTTAAAAACTGATTTAAGTTGAAAGTATCCTAGAGCCTACCACATGAGAAGTCCGACTGGTATCACTTTCTTATTGTTGACAAGGGCTAATTAATGCGTCTGACTATTAACATCACTGGATGAGCACAGATGGGCAACTAACTTGTCACTTTTGGCTTCAGAGACATATGAAGTGATCACAGCTCCGTCAACGCCAAATTATAGTAGAATATTTCAATGAAATTTTCCTTTTATTACCTCTTTTATGATCGGTATGGAATAATGAATTCGGTCTTATTTAAACTGATGTATATACCATAAAGCTACGTCACTGTTAATATTTTAAATTATTCACAATATAAAAATTTAATTATAATCTGTAAAACATATATTGATATAAACATTTGGGACAGCCATCAAAGTAATATATTTATTGAATCTTTAACCATATTTTCATTTTCTACTCGGGTCTTATTAACTTCAACGGGCTACGAACCTTGAAAAGGATTTGTCGGATCACGTGCAATATCTCTAAATCTTTACCAATAAAATGCGTTAAATATTAACTTAAATAATCTGTCCCCTAACTAACATTATAGCAATGGTAAAAAAATTTTCACGGCTGCTAATGAAACAAATTGGTTTTAAATACAAGAAAAAATTGATAGGAATTTATTTGTAGTCAAACAACTTAAGAAAGAACGCTTTTAATGGGGTTTCTCATTGTTGGGACAATTTGAGTTGAATTTGTTTTTATGCATGAAGATTTATTCATCATTCTGAAATGCCATTCTTTCATGAACTAGCCCTGTATATTGACAAGAGTGAGTCTTCTATGACTTGAAGAAATTTTTTCCACAAATTTCTTATGCGACTATCATTTGAATTTGCCGCCTTTTAGCTTTATTCGTTCACCGGTTGAGTTAGTAAATATTGGTGTTATAAATATGTAATTAATTAAAAATCGGAATCGAATTCTATTTATGTAAGAAGTTAACCAGACTTCCACTTTGACTTTTAACGAAAATTTTAAAAATTAACGCATTTCCTCATATGCGTCATTATTCATTTCGCATTTTATTACGAGAAATATGGTTTTATGAACTCCATGGACGTTTATAAATTACGTTTATTACTATCTTAAAATCATTATCTACTGATCCTGGTAAAAAGGAAACGATAAACGCCAGGTACTTTTAAAGAAAATGTCGTCAAACAATAAAATAAAAGTCAGATATTTTCAACAATATTTACTGTAATGGTATAAATTTTTGCAAATTTATAAAATTACATGCAATTTACAATATTTTAGTATAATTCTCAAAAAGTCGACAGAACTTTAAAATGCTTTAAAAAAACATACTGATGTTTGCCCCAAATTCCATTTGTAATATTGTTCAATCATGAGCAATCATGCATTAGAGCATCAATCGAAAGCATGCGATTTCAAATTTCACCGCTAACACCAAAAGGTTAAACCCTCATTCTTACACTTCAACCGTAATATTGAGGGAAAACAAGAAATTTGGAATCATTTTATGACGATATATACAACAGTTATGACTTGAGCCAAACCGGGCATCTAGCCATTTAAAGAGTACTCCAATGTAAGCACCGATTAGAGATGGGAATGGTCACAAATATGAACTAAGAAATACAAAACAAATACAACTGAAATTCATTACCCATTCTTGAAAGTTACTTGGCTGCTCCAATTGCCAATTTTAAGTAAATTAATCTAAGACAAATGTGAACTTAACAATTATTTAAATAATTTAATTTTAGTGCTTCCACCATTTCAGAAATTATAGTTCTCGACAGTTTTATTACTTCCTTTTCCATTTAGTATATTTGACACAGACTATTACCGATCTCCTTGTCAAATAAAATTAATATAATTATATAATGAAAATAGGATTAACGCAAAAAATAAATTTGAATAAAGTTTGATTTGATAAATAAAACAACGTATAGAATCCTCAATTCAAAATGGGTGTTCTTTTAATATGTTTTTTTATTTTTTCTGTGTCCTCTATTTTAATCAAATCTTTTGAAATATTGGACTATTCTAGAAGTTCTCCATTGATTTAGGATGAAAGTAAAGTTCTCTTATCATAATCATCCTTTCAATAGACCCCATATATCAACACCAATTATTTATTTCCAGTTTGATTTAAGACAAAACTTTAACTTTCAAACTGAAATCTTTGTATTTGCCTTCATTTTTCTTCAGTGATTAGTACTTTGATTAAACATTATCGCGTAATTATTTTTAGCTTGTACCGGAAAAATTTGACCATTTATATTATGAAATATTTCCGAAATCTGATACTTCAAAGTAAAAACCTACTAAAAGTATCAATACAATTCAGCCGCAATTAGCCATTTGATAGTGAGAATATTAAAACCGAAATACTGGAAATTTTGTCATTGAGGCATGGTATAAAAACTACGCAGAAATAGTAGGAAAGCTGAAAAGATTCCATCATTTAATCCTAAAATTAATATATTTTATACGGAAACTGCAAAAGATAATTAAAATCCGCTAAGTAATATATTCATTATTTTTATTAACAGAATAACCTTAATATGTTTAGAAGATAAATGTAAGCGGATGTCATGAAATTTTAAATAAATTTTGAACAAATAAAAATGTGTCAGTTAGCGGCTATTAAAGTATAAAAACAAAATGAAGGGTGCGATTTCAGGTGCATATTTGTAAATCTGTTATTTGCAGTACTTTTTAAATCCGATTTTGATAAATTAATTTAATTAATAAAAGTGAATCTAAAACAGCTTTAATTAAAATTACTTCGAATGAATATTTTGTAATAAGATAGTTTCACGAAACTTGATTTTTTGAGATAGTAAAATAAAAAAATTGAACTCAATGAACTCAAGATGAATATGAATTCTTCACCTTGTGGTCGATCAACTACTTAAACTAAACGACTGATCGTCAAGTTTTGAATCCCTCAAACAAAAATTCCCTCAAGAAACATAGAGCAAGTTTTGAAATTTGAACTTTGAAAAATGCATGTATAAAGCAATAGTCAATGTCAGTGGGGGAAAAATGGAATGGCATAAGTCCGAAAACAAATTTATTGAGACTACTCTATTGATCTGTTTTCTCCCAACATATATGAGACCGCTGTTTATAAACCATGAGATTTTAAAAAATGTATGCCGATTCAAGATTTTAGAATTTATTCAAAATTTGCATTGATTCTTAGAGCATTGAAATGGACTAACCTAGACTCCTAGACACTTTGTTGAATGAATACATACGGCGAAATACACCATACCAAAACGCATATTTTAGAATAGAAAAATGAGGCAGTGAGCATTCCAAACAATTTTAATGTCTTAGAGCTCAAGTCTTAATTCAAGAATGTATCTCTTAAATGTAATCTACATTATTTATTATTGTTATTTACAGTACCACAAAAAATCATAACTGTTACTTTTAGAAAACAGCTGACATTGAATAACATCGAGTGATGAAAAGGAGGAGATCAAGAAGATACAGAGAGCAACATACAGAAATTAAAGAATTTTCATTTGCTTTTTGAACTTGAGTTGTGCCATGTGTACTAAATGGGAAGCTCACGCTCGAGAATTCAAATTTCACGAATCCCCTGGAACACTAACAAGGCTGATTGAATCACGTGCACCAGAGCTTTCTGGGAAATGCGGTATGTAACCGGTCGCGTTGAGAACAAGCGCGGACGTGTGTGTAGAGACCTTCTCAACCAATCAGCAATCAAGATCCCTGCAGCCTAGCAGGGTTTTGTACTCAATGATTAAGCTTTTGACTCTCAGTAACAAAGAAGTGATCAATAAACCCTCTCTACTCAACGCATTACTTGTCCTTGCTACTTTGGGCATAGCTTAGCTAATTTGGAAGTGAATTGATAATAGAGGACCCTGCTAGAGGCTATTCAGACTGCTTAGGTGGATTACTTAGATGTAGCAAAAAGACTTATTGGTGTAGCATTCGCTACAGATTGCAGCAAATTCCAGTCTGAGAAATTTATTGGTTATTAGACAGTATTATTTAATCAGAAAGGGTTAATCTTTTCAATTTTGGTTCACTAACCACATATCAAATGAAATTAAGATTCAAAATACTGATTTGTTGATTAAACTAGTCTGCCAAGTAATCCTTTTTTAGAAATGCCATTCTTAAAAACCTGTAAATAGTGCTTGTTATTTCAGTTTCCCAATTTGCTTTTAGTTTTAATTCTTAAATGGACTACAAGTAACAAGTAACAAGTAAAACATTTCCATTATTTTCATGATGAAAAACATTACCTGGAAACAGAGTACTTAAAATGGTGAATTACTTGAGCAATAATGCTCGTAAGTCATTTATTTTAAAGAATATTGCCATTGAACTGTACTTGAGCAAATACGATAAAATTTTCTAAAATTTACTCACAAAAGGGGTAACTTTTATTATAATATCTTAAAATAACGAATTAAAGTCAGTGTAATTGAATAAGTGTATTAATATCCTATTGAGCGATGGAAACGGCTAAGTACACAAAGGACTTCAATCACTTTGAGTATGTCTAATTAAAAGAAATCTCAAGGTCCTTTGCAGGAAGAATATTTATTTTAAAAGTAAAGATTATATCATCATTGCCCGCTATATAGCTTTCAATAATAAATTTATTAAGGAGAAAATGAAATTGTTAGATAGTTTTGAAACCTATATGCACACATAACTCTCAGTGCTATTGTTTTATGTTTGTCAATAAAAACTTCGCGGGTTGTACTTTTGAAAGCATTCTTATCAACTGAATTAAGCTTTAAAGGTAATTGGACAAAAGTGTACTAAGCCGTGATTGCTAATAGTAATAGTTAGCTTTCCTTTGTCATTTAAAAAAATCGCTCGAATTCATCTGAGATTAAAGGAAAGCACGAATGCTCATTTTCCAGGTGCAAAAGATAAAGTCGTGGTGTAATTCCAGTCTTCCAAGTTATAATGCTGCACAGTGGGGTAAGCTTATTGTTTTAGTTGCATCAGCAGCAGGATAACATTACCTAAAATGATTTATTTCATCGAAGGCCACTCATTGCAAGCTCTAACAAAATTTTTTACTTGTTTAGGTTAAAAAATTTTTCCCGACACACCCTTGGTTAAACACAGTTTTCCTTCCACTGAAATTAGTTGCAAACTTTAAAGAAAGAAATTTTCTAATTGTGCAATAATTCAATTTAAATTCCTAAGATAAACAGGCGGAAGCGGAAGGTATTATCGGTTATAGTATTAAATATTCTTCCCCATAAATACTCGTATTTCGGGAACCATAAACTAGACCAAATTATTAATCATAAATAATACTTTAATTTAAGAAATAGGATGCTACTTATAATGGCATTACTTAGTAAAAACTTAATAATTTGGAAATTAATTCAATTTTATTTTATGGTCCAGGAGTTTAAAACGTAATGCCATATTTCAATACTGCTTTTTATAAATTAGAATAACAATAAGACTTCGTTTGAATGAAAATTAAATATAAATTTTAAAATATGTCATGTGAAACGAACAAAATGTGTGAATTTGAAAGTTTTACTTTGTGAAAATTAAAGCGTAAAAATTGTTTAATTTAACGCAATTTAAAAAAATTTAATTACCAAGGCTGGGCAAAGAAAAGGTATAATCTTTCCAAATAATTAGATTCTTGTAAAATATAATCAAGGAAAACAAATGGGGCCATTTTGAAATTAAACCAACTGAATAATAGATTACCTCTTATTTAAAATTTGGCACAAGAATGTGAATTAGACGAACAACGGGGAATTCATCCTAAGACGAAAGCACACAACCCTCCGTTTTACCATTAGAAAAATTTAATAAATATTTACTAGTATGTCATTGAATGAGGCGTAGATGTTAGCTGTACCACTAATCTCGTCTTTTTGATTTTGGTAATAAAAAAGATGTAAATAAGTGAAATGCAATGAAAAACCCCAAAAATAAATCAACCAGTAAACTGGCCTTTAATTTATGACTTAAATGACAAAGATGGGGTTTTTCCTTTTTAGAAAATTTGAATAACTAAATATTCCCATTTCCAACAAAATAAGACATGTCATACACTGATCCCATCATCCGTTCATTTGTGTCCCCTTGCCAGTTTCATATCCAATCGTATTCTTTGTTACCCTTCTTATTCAAGTTCTAGTTCATGGTTAAAACTTATAAAAGTATCTGTGTTGTGCTATGAGCATTAATATTGAGGTAAAACAGATTCTGAAATGATTTATATTCTATATTAATATACATTTGCAAAGAAGTTAAATAAAATGCCTTTCATTGGAAGATTTAGAAAGCAATGAAAATTTATTTTTACCATTATTTAAATAAATTAAAGCTGATATAAGTGATTATTTCAGATAACCACTTATCAATTGACTATGTAAAATTCCTCATTCAAAATAATAAAATTGTTGAAGTAATCTTACATCAAGAATGTTTGCAAACGGGAATTGGCATATTTTGCCATAATCGATTTTATTACAAACAAAAGTGGATTTTATAAAATCCAGTGTATAAAATATCAGCATTAAAAAGTAAGTAGAATATATTTATTCACTTTAAATAAAATAGAAAAAAACAGGCTGATGAAAATAAAGTAAAAAATGATCCCAAAATTAGTTCATATAACAAACACTACTAGAGAGCTTATACAAATGAATGAAAAACAGACGTTTATTCATAAAAGCAAATTAGATATACGACAAAACAAATGAAATTATAAAATAAATTATGAACGGAATGCATAATTTTTAGCTGAAAAGTACATAAAACAAAATACTTTAGTGTTCCAAGAGGTCAGTTTTCATATAACTGGGAGTAATTTAAATTTTTCGAATGGCTGAAACTGCAATCTCAATAAATCTGCCTTAACGCTTGATATTCCCTGCTCATTACATTTACCGTGACTCTGTAGACACATTCCAAAGTTGTACAAGTAGATATTTTTCAAAGTAATCAATTTAAGAAAATTTGGATTTGCTGACACAATTAAGGAGAAAAGCACCAACTGCTTAGACAACAGACATCCAAAATCAGAGATTATAAGGAGGACGCTAAATGTTGACCTGAAAGTTTTCACTTGGAATTTAATAAATTATATTTCTCGCTGGAGCCCCAAAATTAAGGTGAAAGACAAACATATGAAAGAGTTATACATTTAAGTCCATTATGTTTACTTGATCGCTCATTTTTAAATTATCTGAATGAAACGTAATTCGTCTTTGTCTTGTTTTAGTAATGTCAGAGGAGGGCTGGACTACAAATGAACTAAGGGATTAAATACCTAGATTTGGACCTCATCAGAAATATATCTACCTTACGTATCAAATCATGACTTTTATATTTTATAAAATATGAATTTCTTTATAAATAAAACTTCTATTTCTTTACTATGGTATGATCATTAAATTGACTAATTGTAATTTTTTGATATTTACAGTACGCTTTTAGGAAAAGAGAAAGGGACAAATCTAAAAAGTAATGCTACTACAACAGTATTCGTTTTGTAAATCATTATTGATAAATTACATAATACGTGGTTTGGTTTATCATAAAAGATTATTACAAATTATTGAAATTTTAATTCGCATGTAATGTAATGAACAATCATGGTTTATAAATGCTTGATTTGTTTATAAAACTTTATTATTTTGTGATTTTAAAAATTCGAAATAACCTGATCATAGTATTATAAAAGTCTTCTTTGTTAAAAAAACCCAGATTATGATCTGGTTATTTCTCTTTTTTGTTTAAAATACATTACTGGTTCGCTTTATTCAGACGAAGAATAGGCAGATCAACGGATTTTTTGTCATAGAATGATCTAGATAAACACACTTTGATCTCCATTATGGTGAAAATATAATTACTCTTATCACTATTATTAATTAAGTATATGAAGCCTATACTGAAGAAGTCCTTAATTGCATCTAAAGTTTGGTTTAACAATAAAATATTACAGAATAGCCAACCAGAATTGGGGTGTGGAACTTCATGACACTACGCATACATTTAGGCAATTAAAACGCGAGTGAGTCTGCAGTTCATTTAAAGCCAAATATAAATCTTATTTTGAAATAAAATTCTGGCACCACAGAACAAAATCGTCACATGGTAGATCGTCATTTTGAAGGTCATCTCCAAAATTTCAAGGTCTTTACCTAAAGTCGATTAATTTTTCGAAATAATTTTCTCTCTCATAAATACGCTTTGCTGCGGTTTTAAATTTTAATTAGCTATAAACTTCTACGTAACATTAAAAAGGAAATTAATTTACTCCATTCGAATTAACATTCAATCGACATATTTCTATGCAATTTTAAAGACTTAATGTAATAAAATTGTCTGCAAACATTTCCTCATTTAAATGCATATTTAGGTTAAAGAGAATGCATTTCACATGTTACACAAACTTCATTTAAATTAAAATCTCACCAAAATCCCTTGTTTCGTGCGCATTTAAGCAGTTTTGTATTTAATAAGTACGTTAATGTCAGCTAACACGATTTGTAATGAAACACTGTGCAATAACACATTACTTTGAAAAAAGGAAGTACTATATTTATATTCGGAAGGAATGGATCAATGTTTCACATTTATATTATGGTTCATCTTAACAAAAGTGAAATTTAATAGAGCAAATGTGAACTTTTGAGTATCTGCAATAAGATTAAATGAAACAATAGAAATCTTCTATAATGCATTTATAAAAATTCGGCCTTTGTAAGGAAAATTTTAAATTTCGAATGGTCATAATAAATGTATTAATTAGTATAAAAGAAACTCAGCATCATATATTTGTATTAGCCCGTTTAAAACTGCCAAATAGACATTTGTGGAAAGCAATAAATTTGTCAGCTTAATATATTTACTTTATCATTAATAATTATTCATGTCATTGGTAGTATGCACATGGTAATTATAATGAAAATTTTTAAATTGGGATCGAAATTTAAGAAAATAATGACCTTAGCTTTATTTTAATAATTTATTGCATTGAGCCCAAATTGGTAGTACAATTTGAATACAGGAGTCAAGGAAATTTCACTCAATTTATCTAATAATAAAAATAAAGGATTGGCAAAGTTTTTGCCCCATTTCAAATAATCGTTCTTGAAAACGTACGTTTTAATTAAAGTGCAAATGCATCAAAATTTCTGACCAAGAAAACACATAAAAGAAAAATCTTAAATTATTACTGACTAAAAGAACACAAAAAAAATTTATGAATTCAGAAAATAATGTAATTATAGGTAAGTTGGGCAATAAAGAATTCATTAGTCGATCAACTAAGTGTTTTCGCTCTGTATTAACGAGAATTTATATCTCTCAATTTTTTCATGCATACATTTTAAAGTATAAAATTTCACAACTAAGGTAAGTGTAAACTAAATTCCACTGCTGCCGTCCAATAGAAAGCGTCAGTTTAGCAATTATGAATATAGTCTTGCTAAAATTTAATAAATAATTTTTTTAGATTCATTTTTTTATGTTAAAGGGAAAATAAACGTAAAAATACCATTCGCGAGCGACTAATATTTATGGCCTACTCAAATTCATTTTCATACTGAATTTTATTTAAATGATATGGACGTGGATATACGAATATGAGAGTTCATACATCCTCAGATCGAAATTTGGACAATCGGAGGAGTGATATCACTTTATGAAACACAATTCACTTGAAGTAGTCAAGTATCTAGATATAAAACTTTTAAACCTGGGAATATTTATTTTTTCTGAATTTAAAATAGGAAACAATTTTAATCAAATCATGCAGTAAATTAAAAATCCGGCGCGCAAATAAGCCAATTGCAACTATGTATGGCGAATCATCCCAAATTAAATAAATAAGCTAAAATTTTGGTGCAGACCTAATCAAGGAATATTGACCTGTTTTAATGAAATTAAGTCGTAATATTATAATGAACAACTTTATCTTTGACCTAAACGTTTACAGAAAAGTTTGCTTAAAATGTATGAATGAAGGAAATTTATCTTTCACATAAAAGATATCCGCACTTCTGAAATAATTCCACATTATTTCCTAATGCATCCTATCATATATAAGTAAAAAATTTGTGTGAGTTTCGATAGTATGAAATATAATTTATGAAGGTAATGAGATTGGAAATGCCTTGTAAACGTGCATATATATCGTAAAAATTTGTAACGTTTTTACTTACAATTTAATATTTAAACCCAAGCGGTTAAGGTTAATTTTGCTTTAGACAATATGATAAAGTAGCGCCAATCTCAAATAAACCTAATTCAATAACTTTCTCAGGCTGGAGGAATGAGATTTGGGATTGTCTAATGATATATCGGAAAAGAGTGTTCAGGTTTTGGGCAAAGTAAAGCAGCTGATCAGAGCATACAACGGTTGCCTTCTCCTCTTTCGCTGCTTCTACAGATATGGTTAATTCAGTGAAATTAATAATTAATAACATAAATAATTATATATTTCAAGCGCAACCTACTAAAATTCTTAAAAAATTTTGAATTACTATCTGATGCCTAATTACAAATCTTTCATGAGTCTGAAAATCGTAAAATTACCGCTACATGGAACTGAATTGCAGTAGTTTTAAATACCACATGTAAGCTTGCCATAATGTAAACAAAGTGTAAGAAAATGTAATATGTAAAGCTTGGAATTAGGTAAATTGAAAGTTGTGACACATTTGACAGTAGTAATTCCCCAAACTAAAGTTCCAAATGCTACTTGCATACAGTAAATTATAAGCACATTCTTATTTTATTTACAAAATAAGAAGGAAGTAAGTATGTCATTTTGCATTATTTATTTATAATTAACTTTCGGCAGTAACATTTCTTTGAAATTTTAATATCCTATCTATCTCAAATGATTAAAATTGGGGTGATCGCTGACCTGTGTAAAATGTTCGGGATATGATTAAGCTTTTAAACTCTAAGTTTCTAATAATCCTGCAATCTCTTAAGAAAAATTTTGTTTCTGCCACACAAATTTTCCAAATTTGTGCCAAATCTCTACAAGCTTCACGCCTAGTCTTATATTAATCATTTATTTTACCATCAAATTTTATCCAGTATTTATTTTGCCTAACATTTTTTCCTTAACATAAATTTAATTTCATTTACCAGAGAACCAATAATTATCATCAAATATCATAAGATTAAATGATAAGAAAAAAATATATTGCTTTTATTTATTATTATGTCATTAATACCGGAAGGATATGCACTGTCTCTCTCTTATTAAAATTTTTTATTATAATCAACCTTTTAATTACCAATTTCACAACATGAACTAACAGTTTTGGGAAGTTTGAGATGCTTATTAAAGGATATGCATTTCAAATGCCTTAACAAGTCTGTATCATTAAGATGATATATTACATGTGAAATTTGATTAATCTTTATGTGACGTCTCTTCACCGAAAGCATGTCAGTAGGCAACTTAAAGGCTTAATGATACCGAAATACTCGATTATATTCATTATTGATCCTATTGATTTACAAGGCATCAAATTCTAATTGCATAATGTGCAGAAGTGTCATATTAAACGCGGTTTCAAAATGATATTTTACTCTGATGAGTTTTAGTTTAATACAGTATTTCGCGATTGCTTTTAAAATCTTAACCAATTTATTTCAAAGTTTTCTTAGCCAGCATCAACAAAATGTATTTGGTCATTAAGAAGGCGAAACCGCTCAAAACAGCAGAAAAATACGGCAATTCAATCAATTTGTCTTTCATCCAATTATATTATGGGTAAAGACTATTGCAAGAACCCGGGTGTAACTCAAAATATCCTATATGTGGACTAAATAAGCATGTTGTAATGTACAACAACAGCTAAATGAAAAGTTGCATAATTCAGTTTCACTCGTGTTAATTTTGAATTCATAAAAACATTTGACAAATAGAAAAAAAAGATTCACTAATTAAGGATTCAAACTTAGACAAAATGGATCCGTCATGAAATTTTATTAAAATTCTATGATCGTAGCTGACTACTACAATGGAGTTAATTAATTTTACCTGCTGAAAATGGTGTAACAAAAGTTCGAGACTTCATTCAAAGCTGCCACATTATGCAGGTAGTTTTGATCAATTTTTTTTGCGATTCATTTTCAACTGGTCTTAGAATTATATAGCAATACCTATATAAGCATATGTAGATGCTAATTACTTATTTAAAACAAGCGTGTCATATTAGACAGAATGAGAAGGGGCTTCGAAATAAAAAATCTAGAAATAGTACTTTAATAGTGAAGGAAAAGTGTCATGAATAACCTCCTAAAATGCATATTTCACTTTTATTCTGTGAGAAGAGAAAGTTCAGAAAACGATAACAATTCAATCTAAGTTAGAGTCATTTATATTATGCGCAAAAGAGGACATGAATAAATAGGTGTAAAAATGTGAAAACTGAAAATAAATTTTATTGACTTTTTTCTCATTTTAGAACCATTTATTTTCAGCAATCTAATAAATAGTGCATTGTAGACTTTATCAAAAAATCAATTTGTGGAACTGTATATAATGCATTATTTCTGTAGTTTCTTTAAATGCAATGGCCTTTTAAATCCTTTGATTCCCAATTTGAGGTTAACAAAATCTTAGTAGGAATCAAAACAGCTATCGTGATCCCTATTCTAATAGGGATGCACAAAACGACAGTGGAAACATCTTATTTCATTCGGTTCAGAACAACACGGATCTAACAAACACTCGGTAATCTAGATACCGGATAATGGCACAGTCAATACATTAAAATATCTAGATAAACCTAAAATTAAGAAAAGGCCGCTATTTCAATATTCCGACTTTCGTTCTGCAACTTATAAACATCAATCCCACCCACCAAACCTTATTCAGACGACCTGTCTTCAGTCATAACAAACTGGATATTTTGTACTGAACATTCTGTCAACGTCTGCTTTTTAAATGATTATTCATTCTTTCTTTGTAAGGACTATGCCATGTTCTAAGATCATTATTAATTAATAAACATCGTGAATAGTTATGTTCACCTTCTCAAGTAAAAGATTTTATATTTTGTAATTTAGAAATCGAAATGTTAAATCATTTAAAGGTCGTCATTTTGGTAAGTAAATTGTTCAAACAAATTAATACACGTTTAATTACTTGATTTTTATTTTGATTTATGCATTAGTTCTGTTAGAATTTAGAGATTGAGATAATTTTCTGCAGTTGAATAAACCAATGATATATTTTCATCTCTATTGATATTTACGGCCAAGGAAATTATGAAAATATTAGCTGGATTGAGTGTATACCATTTATAGTCTCAGAAAGCCTTAAATGAGAATATTTATTGGTTAGCTAAACGGTTCTTTTTCTGAAGCCGAGGTGTTTCATCTAATATATCTACAAAGAGAAATACTGACTGAGTACGAAAACTTAAAGTGGGGAGTAGACAGAAGACCTCACACATTGGCTGAGAGTAATATTGTACGGTATTGTTTTGAAGAGAGTGAGTTAAATAAGACCTCGCCCTTTTTTACGTTTAACAGTAATTTTTAAAACACCCGCTAAATTGTAAAGATTCTTCCAGATATCTTAAACAGTTCCTTCGGGTATTTATTTAGAATTATAATTTTTAAATTTCTTAGCCACATTGTAATTATTTCTTTACTCAACTATAAGCACAATAAAAAAATTCATATAATCAGTCTTGTGGTAGAAAAAGCTGTCTTTAAAACGAAATATTTCACACTGAGAGTTCATATGATATTCTATAATATTTAATATTTTTATAAAACTTGTGCTTTATGCTTTAATCTATTCACAAATAAAATCTTAGAATAACTTACACCTAACCAAACCGAATGTGCTTCAATATAGATATGCACAAAACCCCACCAACAGAATCTACATTCCAAAATTTAAGCTAATTGGGCAAAAGATTTCTATTTTTGCTAAAAGATTAACGAATATTAATTTCTTACTTTATTTTCGATTAATTTTAGAAGATTTCAAAACTAGAGGAAAAAGACAACACTTCACCGTATGCATTATTTTGTAAACCCACTGTTCCAGTAGTTCAGACTGATTCATAATAAACTAGTAGGATAAACTTCAACAGGAAAAGCTAGTATCCAATTACGTAAGAATATCAAATACTGAAAAACTAATAAGTGGGAGGAACACAATTGACTCTTTGTGCATGAAATTGCGTGCATTACCCGTGAAATCAATATAAGTGCATAAAGCTCTTGTTTTACTTTTAAATAAAACATTTCAAAAGTTTTCGAAAGTCAACTCAATTTATAAAGGAACCCATTTTCAAAATGACCGACTGGATAACTAATACAAATTAATTATCTTGAGCTACTCTAATTAATTTTTATTCTGGAGAAGCACTATTTGCTACTTTACTGGGGTCCTATGAATATTTACAAAGAAGAGGGATTTAAAAGCATGATTGATCCAATACATATTCAAATTTGCATCCTATCAGAGTTGTTTTTTGTTTCAGCCCGAATGAACAATGATAGAAAAAAAATACACAAAGCAATTTTATGTTATTATAAAAAATGTCTAAATATTAAAAAAAAACAATTTTTGTTGGGGCGTTTTCATCCCAGCATTTGTTTTCAGCAAAAGCTTAAAAGAAAACATAAGATCTTTTAGAGTAAGCTAACTTTGCGTAGAGTAAATATGAAAAAATTGATGCAAATAAATGAACTTCCAACAGACAGTTTTCATTCGGATCCCACGTTATCTCATAAGTGGCATTAAATTCACTTTAAAATTGTAAACAATATGAGTTATATAAATTGTGGATGCTATGATTTTGAAATCTGTTTCTCTCAGGACTACACACTGCAGTGGCTATGGTGTGAATTTTCAAAATTTTATCATAATTTTAAAAGTTTATAAATATGAAGAGACTTCTTGCCAATTCAGTTTTGATTGATGATTAACTCAGCGCATTTATTAGAAAATTTAATTTCTTGCATTGTTACATTGTTTAAGAAATGTAACAATTTGTTTTATCGCGCCTGAAAAAATTTTAAATACACTCATTGAAATCCAGTAAAGATGGTGGACGATTCATTTGATCCTCATTACATAAACGTTCAAGGAATGATTTGTGAGATCTAAGAAATATTTTCTCATAATCCTAAACTAAGACAAATGGAACTCAACATCCAGTTCAGCAGCTCAGTTGAACTTATCCAGTCTCAAGTCTCAACAAAATTTATCATTAAAAACGGTTGTTTTGATTGATTTTCATCTTCAAATCAAAATCTTAGGAATAGCTATTTAATTTAAAACAAAATACATGCATATAAATTTAAATCTTTGATGAAAATGACTTCAATTCAAATATAATTGATAATGAATAATAGAACCTATGTTTAATAATTTAAACTATCAACAAATTACCAAATATGTAATACAGAAAATAATAAAATAATTGCATCCCACTATTTTAAAACAAAGGCAGGTAACCCGGTATATTCAAATATAGGTTATCACAAGATTTAATTTTTTTAACATCATAAAATTTCCTATGATGGATCAATCTTATTTATCATTTTTATTATTACCATTTAAGTTAGGTTTCGTCTCGTTCTTGTTCCGAATTACCACATCAAATACATACTAAAGTAGAACTACTAAATATAGAAGTTTCAATTAATTTCACTGAACGGTTTTACATATTCAAAATACAAAGGGGATTGAAATTATCTGTTTACAGTAATGATGCTCTAATTTTGGCATTCGTGTTTCACATCCGGATTCGCAAGATTAGGCAGGTGTGCTCCAGAGATTTTAAGTAAGCTTTTCCCTCCAATCATATGAATGACTTTTAAGTTTTTCAAATGTAATAGAAGTGATTCGCCCTTTCCAACACGAGAATATTTGAACACGCTTAACAGACTTTTTCTTTTATTAGTAGCCACCAGCTGTGTTTGAAACTTCACTGGCACGAGTCGAATTTTTAAAAAGTTACAATTTAAGTAAAGATTCGATAAAAAATTCATGGAATGTGTAGAACACCATGCAATTTTGAGAAAAGACATTGAATTCTGTGTTGCTGGTTTGTTTTTAATTTCAAAATGTATTTTTCTGCTGTTTCAGATTTTTTCAGAGTAATTCTTACACGATTTTCTACTAGAGAAATTCTTGTTTATAAAGACCATCAATTTAATATACTATATTTCAATAGCATTAAAGAGACCCAAATAAGGTCGTCGCACTTCTTAAATAGCATAGGCATCTTAAGAACAAAGAGGAGATTGGTTATTCTTTAAGTTCAGAGGATATTTTATTTTAAATTTCATCTTTGGCCTTTCTTTCAGTTTCTCTAAAGCTCTTATCTCTAACACAAATATTACAAATCGTTTTTATAAAATGAATTAAATATTTCCCACTGGCCAACCATTTAAAGGTCTTGAAAAATGCTGATGTACTTAAATTGAGTAAGTAATCTGTTCAAAGGAAATACAGTAAGTTTATTGCAAACGAAACAGATAGCATCGTTTATGCTCGGCAACGTTCTATCTCGCAGTTATATTTTCGGATTATATCTTGGTATATGTGACTAAGCGGAATCTCACCACTGGCAGTGGGTGAGTGGGATAATACCCTCCAAAGATAATGCTTAAAATTAAATAAATAGCAATTTAAAGATTGAAAAAGTTAAAATCTGAAAAATCTTTTCATTTAGATTTTCAAAATTATTCGTTATGTTTTGATCATTTACATATACGTATTGTGATTAAAATTTTAAAGGGCATGTTGGCAGTACGATCAAAAGAACAAATATGAAAAAGTCTTATTCTAAAGAATTTATTTTTTGAAACTCTATCTGAATACACATTAAAATCTACGTACATGTTAAAAATTCTGATTTGGTACTGTATACTTTTATCTTTAAAACTGAGATGAAGAGGTTCGATCTATTAAGAATGCAGAACTTTAGTGTCAAATCTGTGTATTTGAATAAATTTGTGCTCTTGAGCAAACCAAAAACGTGTCTTGGAATTATTCTGAAAGTGAATTTTTCCAGTCTGCTAAGTTAAATGCAAGAGTTGTCGATACAAGGACTACTAATATTAAATTATCTCGTCATTCAGTATTTTCAATTTATAAATAATTGATTGGAAATGAGCGGTAAAACTGAATCATTTCGAAATAAAGAAGCTGAACATCGAACAAAT
The DNA here is from genome assembly GCA_900708905.1 of Hymenolepis diminuta. Classification (NCBI taxonomy): domain Eukaryota; kingdom Metazoa; phylum Platyhelminthes; class Cestoda; order Cyclophyllidea; family Hymenolepididae; genus Hymenolepis; species Hymenolepis diminuta. Next base: position 1,179,892 of record CAADRB010000059.1, on the reverse strand, counting down.
GTACACATCTAAAAACCCACAGAACTTTACATATAGTTATATGAATTCCTTTCCCCTTTGAAAGACAAAGTCAAAATGACATGAATCGAAAATTTGCTGATCATTTTATTTCTAGGTAACAATTAAGAAATATTTTATATTCAAATGAAACAAAATAAAAAAGCCTTTCTATTAAAATTGTCTATTAAAAAACTCAATCACAGATTAAATTTTCTTGATGTTGAATTACTGCCAGCTTTCTAAAATGATGAACAACATTTTTGTGTCACTTTTGTCAAATATTGCAAGACTTTGTCAGTTTTAACCATTGAAATATGAAATTTCCTTAAATTAAACTACCTGACTGAATAGCTTCTAAAATTCTTGAACTTGACGTCGCTCGGTTACTTACGAGCCAAATATTTATATTAAACATGAAGCAGCAAACAATGCAAATAAGTAGAAGGAGACTTCTTGATGTAACAAAATTCAAATAGAGTTAGATCGCTTCATTATTTTTTCTACTAGACATCTCTCTAACTTTTTTTCAACTTTTTAGTACTCTTCTTGCTTGAAAGCTTTTCCATAAGTAGAAGCATAAATAAAATTATTATTATGATAACAAGCAATATGTGAAGAGCAAATTTATGGAAACCCATTTCATTAAAATAAAATAAAAAACGAGATAACTAAAAAGGCCAACCTACACAATAATAGGATAAAGCTTTTAAGTTCCTCCTGAATAAGGTATATTTTTAATTTTTATAATATAATTAGTTAACAATTTTAAACGAGCTTATTTTGGAAATTAAAAGAGGTCAAAGTATCTTCAATGGAAAAAGAACGTTGTAAGGGAAAGTTATACATACCGAAATAGCCCCTTTCAATATTAGATCAAACTTAGGTCCTTCTCTTTTTTCAGAATGTAAAAGTTCTCAGATGATAAGACAATCTTCCTGCACATAGCTTTAATAACTCTGACTGTGAACAATTTTACAGACCAACTCCCTGAAAGTTGTAAAAATTGATGTGGAGGAATCATCTAATATTTAAAACAAAAGAAGTATGACTGATTCATGAGAATACAAGATGTAAATTTTTCTAACATTCGTCAAGCTTTTGTACTGAGAGAACAAGACCTAATTTCATAACTAAAAATCAAGAAAGAAATTGTCATGTTTCACTTCCTAAATGCTTGATATATTAAAAGCTATGCGGAGTTTAATCAACTTAAAGTTTAACAATTTTTTTCTTATTATCAATCTTGATGCAACAACCGATATAAAATCAGTTTTGATTAAAAGTAGGCGAAGAAATGACAAAAGAAGGATCTATCACTGTCTAGTATAAAAATGATTTTTTCTTAAAGGAAACGGGAAAATGTCATTAGGGATATGTTTGAGGGGCAGCAGCGTAGCGCAATGCGTTGTTTACTATGATGTGACAAAATTTTCTAAAGGCTCTCCTGAATTTACAGAAATAAAGACGTTTATAAAGGGGCATTATTCAGTTTTTTATCATCGAAAGTCTCCTTTTCTCAACACTGAAATTAACGAGTGAGTCGAGTGGAAATTCTTGAAATCATCTCATTTAAACATCAGTTAATTTGTTCATGTGATAAAACTTTAAGATGTTTTTAGAAGAAAATAAATCTATCTGAATTTTCTTATAGTAATTCATAAGGCAAAGCATATTTAGATCTCTATATAGTTGAAATTTTGTATCATATGAAACCATAGGATCTTTAATTCCAGTTATAAAATTTATTGAGTTTGCATTTACACATTTCGTACGACATTGGCAAAATGGGATAAAAATAAAATCGATTTGTATATCATGTTCCGAGTCTTGATGTAGAACTAGCGCCAACTATAATAATATGAAATTTGATAATTTGTTAGTAGGCAAATCTATTAAATATGACTGCTCATATGATTAAAACATTAGTACAAGCATTTTCATTATTAGTTTGACAATATTTTCTAAGGCTGGAAAGAAAGCAAACACAAAATCTTGGTCAAGAGAATGTAAGGTACCTGAGGGCATTTATATTTTTGTAATTTAAATCAATCCAATAATAATGTTTTATATTCGAAGATTCCATGGCAGATGAAATGAAAAGACACGCTGTAGTAGGGTCTTTAAAAACAAAGCAATTTAGAAATTGCAAGATTTTTAAAAGTCGCTAGACCTTTCGTTTGAAAAGTTAGATAGCAACTGCTGAATGAAAATAATGAAGGTGAATTGGTCACAATCAAGAGAAAAGAGTATTGTTTATGCTCTGCTGACTCACTCAAAACACCTGAGTTTGTCAGAAGAGTGCATGGCATGGCATGATTGATGAAAATCCTGGGAAGTCAATGCGTGACATCCTGCCATTGAAGTTTCCAGCTCAGTAACAGTGATGGCTTTCAGTGATTTAAAGGGTACATTGTGACTCCTTCATTTTTCCACGGAGCCTTAGAGTCAATGTAGACGCCTATGTCGAGACTCTTCAAACAATTATTGTTAATCCGCCTTGGATAGACGGCGTAGCCAATGAAGGAAAATCCTACGTCTTCTAATAAGACTTGGCTCCATCCCATAAAGCTCTCAAACTCTAGGATTGCATAGCCGAGAAGTTTCGTCATCACAACACACATCAAACTTATGGCCTCTTAACTCACCAGACCTTAATCCTTTGGGTTATGACGTGTAGGACGGCGCGTTGTTGAAATGGAAGTTAATAAGTATTAACGCAACACTATTTCCTCCCTGATGGAACTAATGTCCTGGGAATGCTCGAGGAATGGAGGACATCAATAAAAGCTACTTGATCAAAGCTTGAAGTCACTTTCGGACTGGAAATGAGTTGGTGATAGGAGCTGAAGGAGGATATATAGAATAAAATCTAGGATAGTTTAATGTTTATTTGCTTTGTTTTAAGAAATTGTAAGTTTCAACTACTAGCAGTTTAATTTTCTGTTTTACTAAAAGTGCGTTAGGTGTCCTCAGATGCTTAATGTACTTTGTAAATAAATTCGTCAAGGAAATCTTTAGTTTGACCGGGCTATGATGATTAAAACAGCTAACAAGTAGTTAGTTATGCCAAAACTTGCATAAACTTACTTCATAAAAATTTGAGAAAAAGCGAGAAAGTGGAAGGTTATGAATTGTACGAGAAGGCAAAGGTTTTTACTATATCAATCGTGCCTTTGTTTTACAGGCATAACAAAACTTCAAGAGCCCAATTTCCAGATAATTTTTAGGAGTGGATAAAGCTCCACTTATCCTATTGTCATCAGTAATGTTGATATTTATTTTATTGTGAATCTCTTAAAATTCCTTCTGAGAAAGCAGTAAATAGTTAAAAAACCTACTCCTCTGAGCTGATTAGGTAAAAAAATTACAATCGGAACAAAAGGTCTACTTTTCCCTTGATTATTACTGCATCCGTTTGTTGGAATAATAGACTGTACGCTGGTTTGTTTTTTAGGCGGTCGTCTTGTTATTATATTCATTTTTATGAATATTTATTCTACCTTATTCGTCTTTCATTCACATAAAACAATAATAACTCATGCCAATGCAAAAAATGTTCACAATCATTCATTAAGATACTGAATTTTGGCAATTTTATAAGGCATAAAGAAAGATAAACGAAGTGGGAGCATTAAATTTTCACTTCATTTGATTTTCTCATCCGAGTGGTAAAATATTCACTGAATCGTCAAATCATGATTTTATGTTTCTACATTCAAACGTCCTAATTTGTCTCTTAGATTAATGAATGGTTCTTATCTACAATCTCTAGTACTTATAGACCGGTTGTTCAATTATGATAGTGAATTTTTTTACTTCAACTGATTTCTTTTATTATGGGCCAAAAATCGCTTTAACCTCAAATGCTCTTAGACTGTTTACGTGACCTCTCCAGAGCTCAAATAGTTGGGTTATAAGATTTCTATTAATTTGTCATTGAGTGACATTTTCAGTGTCACTGAACATTAAAATATCGGTACGTACTTCCAAACTTGACGGCGTTTCTCAGAACAGATTGGGGAAGGAACACGAAGAATGGACACAAAGCACAAGGAAAGATTCTTTTTGGCTTTTAAAACCATCAAGAATGCAAAAATTACATAACTGGTATTTAAATTTTTAAATAACCAAGCTTTCAAATTGGCTTGTGACTAGCCAGCCTCCCAAAAACGCTTTATTATCAAAACCAATTGTCAGGCACCTTACTCTATCTTTTATATTTGTTTGCGCAATTTAATTGACTTATTCCAATGTCAGTCCCACGTTTAAATATTGCATGTCTATGCGTCGCCACTTAATTGGATTATGTTTTACCAGCTTGAAATTTATACTTCGTCGGATATTTTATGCCAGAAAACCGTTAGTCATTTGATCGAAATACATAATTTATGTCATCGAACGAATGCACTAAATTATATTACCAATTTCTCTTCTTTTGTATCTATCAAAGAGGAATTTAAAATTATCTTAAATTGAGAGGCAACAATTTTTAATAACCTGAAAATAACACAATAATTAACATTAAACTGAGCAACGATAAGAAATTTAATAAAAATTTTTCACACGGAGGTTGCTGGAAAGGAAAGTGTAAATTGATCGCTTTATTTGAACCAGAATTAACGAGAGAATATGGAAATGATTCATCAAACTCTATTTGATTAAAGGTGTTTTTATCCTTCTAAAATATACTTCAAATCTATCAAGATGTCAGAATTGAGGAAAAGAATACGTAACCATCAATGTATCAAGTTGTGATAATTTTTCTCATTCATTCAATTACAAGAGTTGTGGAAAAAAACACATAGTCAAACATTAAAGTTAATAATAAATGATGATTCAGAGATGCCCAACAAAAACACGCACAAGTGGCTTGACAACTGACTTCTGCATTTATATACTGTATTCGAACTTAATTAATATATGGAAGCGAGAGGCGTATCATGTTGATCCTATTTGTACTGATAGCAAGAGATCTATTTTTAGCTTGCTGTTTCATAAAAACTAGATGCAAATGTTATGTATTTATGTCAGCTGTCTGTAGGAGTGTGCGGTTCATCGAGAGCATTTGAAAACTGCTTTATAGCGTTAAAGGTAAAAAGAATAGGCTAATATCTGTTAAGCATCTGTGAAGGTAATAATTTCGTCACCACCCAATCTTGAACCTTGTGCTTGCTTTTGATGTTTAAAATATTAAAAATATGTCAGTTAAAATACTGACGAGCACAGTTCTTTCTTTTCTAAAACCCATAAAATTTCTTGGAGATGATTCTCTTACCGGGATTAACTGTTCAAATATCTTGACAGTTTAAAAATTTAGAAAAAAATCAGAATTGAACTTTTTATTTTTTTCATCTCTCTCTTTAGTGAATGTAAATTTATGTCCGAACCGTATGTAGATGAAAACAGTAAATGAATGTATTCACTTACTTGGATTAAAGACATGAACTCAAACATATGAAAAGTTGCATAATAATTACCTGTTAATGATGTTTTTCTGATTAATTTATGACAAAAACGCATTATTTTGAAAGGAATTATTAGTTACGTCTATATAAGAAAATATACGTATTGATTAGATTTTAAAGATCAAATTCTTATACCAACACTTTTGAAAACGAGCTTGGCTTTCCAATTTCTCATACCTTTAGGAGAGTTCATTATTATGACATCAGTGATAATGTAAGACTCCCGTAGCCTTTTCCTTCTGTTTCATACTTAAAACTTGCAGGCTCTATTAGAACCTTAGAGCTTGATGAAATGTCAAAGGAACATTGGAAAAAGAGTGACGTTGAAAAAAATTAAGCCAAAGTGAAACATGGCAAGTGGATGCTAAAAATCTGGAGTAATATTAAATATCTCGCAACAGGACTGCGAAACAAATGCTAGTACTATTGAGAAGAGACTTGGCGAAATATAATTTTTCAACCGGAAATAAACGTGTTTTCTTCCAATATGCTCGAAAATTCCCATTTATAAAGGTCAGATACTGTATTTCAGCTATTTCTTTGGAAACTCATAAATTTTATGCTTTTCTTAACGAATACTGATTTATTAGTGTTCGCTTTTTAAATTCAAGTTTAAACTGCATCTCTGAAAGTCATCAGTGGTTTTTCTTCCTTTTGAAGGCGCTTTTATTTACTGTTTTAATAGTGCTCACAGTTAACAACCGCAAAATATTTAAATGCATGTTTTTGAAATCCTTGAGGTTTTAAAAAGCTAACTACCAACGAATTTAATAATTTCTAAGTGGATTATATATATGATAAAAGAAAAAACTTGAAGTACGTAGGCTTACTTTGACTAGGAAGCCAACAACCACTCTTTATTATTTGTATTTATCGCAATGTTCACAAGCTAGTCATTTAAAAAGAAGATCTGAAAGCCGCACAAATTTTTCTTTATCAGTTTCAACTCATTTGCCTACGCAACTACTGAACTCGAGAGCTTAAAAAAGCAATCTTATCAACAAAACACTTCCCAACTTAACAAAGAAATCTCCGTATGGTTAAGATATAGGCAAATTTTGCTCGTTCAGGTGCTCGTTATATATGATTAAAAATCCAAATACAGTTATCTTTCTACCTACAATCAATAAAATAGTCGAAGGTCATTTGGAAAGCAATCACAACACCTTTAAATCTCAACCATATCTCCATTTGGATCCATTAAAACAATCCGTTTTGTGAACTTACTCACTGTTTTATTCTCGTATACTATTTGAGACTATTGAATATAGGGAAATACAGATATCTGAAGCCAGCAAATTTAATTTGACATTAACACAAACTGAGATTCATCTCTTTACAGCGGATGGATAAAGGTTGTTGCTCTAGAAAAGCATTTACAGCTACTGTTTCTTAATTACGCATTATTAGATAAATATACCAATTTTAAATGATAATGATGGTACAATTACTTTGTGAATTTGAGTAGTCCGGTGTTGTGAGACTAAAATAATAACAGTAAAGATAACATTTTTTTGTTGTCCAACGACCTTGAAACATATAATAAGGCATGTATAAAGATAAAATGACATGAAAATGCCAATTTATAAAAATCGTTTGAGGGAGACACGCAAAAACACGGTATATTATGTGTGATCCGTCGTTTAAAAAAGATCATTTGAGCTGCAATAAAAGAAGGAACGCAAATTATCGAATTAATCACGTGGAACGTGGTGGTGGTAGTTGAAGCAAATCACGTTACGGCAACAGGCACCCTCAAGGTGAGATTTCATGACAGGAAAATTAATCGAAGATATGCGATTTATTGACTATCATCAAGAGAGGTTACCCAAATTTAAAAGTTGATTAATTAATTGAATGACGTAGAAGACCCAAAACGTTTTTCAAGAAATTCGATTCGCTGAGGACACCAAGTCAAACATGTGAGATTTGCCACTTTTCTTTCAGTTGGCTACTCACGATCATTAATTAAATGTCAGCTTGTCAAAAATCACACAAAATTACTTTATCACCCAGGAAGGTTGTCGCTGAAAATCTTAAAATTTTGGAAAAATTTGTGAAAATGAAGTAAGTTAGTTCAATTAATATATCTGTCAGTGGAGTTTGAAGGCCATAGCATGTTCATGCATTAAAGCGACTAACTTATGATGTGTGATATTTATTTCTGATAGCAAAAATTTTATTTTTCGGAGATGCGTCTTCACATAAATGATCTGACCTATTAATTACAACCAAAACATGGTTGGATTAAAATGCAGATATTATAAAATAAAAACATATTCTTTTAGTAGCAATTATGGAATAATGATCTGTGTCATCTCTAAGCACACATACATTTTCGTTTGTTTATTTGAAGTGATGTGTTGACACTTAATGGAATTTGAATTCAAGAAATTTTTACGCCTTTGTACAAATTGTATTACTAATTTATTTTTTTTGCTTTTATTCCCCGTTTTATTTATTACTTTAAGTTTCGTCTTCATGTAAAAATAAAATTGAAACTACTTTGGCATTTCATAAGTATTTATCCATATCTGACAAAATATTGTATTAAATTTTAATTATTTTATTTTTTCGCGAACTTAGTAATAACTTAGCTTTTGCGTTATTTTAAGTTAACCTAAATCTGTATGGATAATATTTTAAATAAACGTTTTTTTTCAAAATGATCCGACATTTTAGAAGAATGAATTTTTTCTGAGCAGGAATAAAGCAAAACGATTGGATTGAGGAACCGAAACTAAAGTATTAAAAATTTAGCCGGTTTTGGTTGCATATTCAGATATTGCATGTATCCTGAAAGAGGGGAACAACTAACGCTTCATTCAAATTAGTAAGGGAAAAATATACTAGTGAATATCTCTAATATTAAAGAAATGCCAAAACAGAAATGTAAACATTAGTAGAAAGGAAAAATAATAATCTAAAATCTATTGCAATTTACTTGCTGTTTAAGTGTGTGGGTTTTCCAAGGGGATAGCAATGAAAAAATTTGCGTAAATTCTCAAAATGAATACATTTATATGGGAATAAGCGATTTCTGAGATCTGGACTTCAAAATTACTAAATTATCATAAGACTAATGGTGTTTTTTCTTATTTTATTTGACCACATTTTATGGATACGGCATAAAAACATTTTCAGGTAGATAATTTGTTAATCATAAACTGCTCAATATCATTGGTAGAAAATATGTCAAATTGTGTAAACAAATTTAATTTGCAGGAAAGTAAATTAAGAAAATATATTTTAGTATAAAAATTAACAAAACTTATGATGCTCACCCTAATCATACTTGGCCAGCCTTCATGAACTCCTCCCTTTTGCTGAGATTTTTGTTTGACATAAAGATTTTTGTAGAGTTCATTGATAGCTTCAGTCCTCCTCTCCATTAATATCGGTTTTAAAAATAACTGTGCATAAATCCACGGAAAATGCAAAACTTTGATCCCCAATCCGTTTGCCTATTGGAAAATGGATTCAAATGAGGGAGGTGCTGAATAAAAAAGGATTCGAATCGAAAAGAATTTATATAGTAAATGCACTTTCTAGAAGACTTGGGTAGGTACTTTCTCCACATCAATCAATTGTACTATAATTATACCAACGTGTATAGATGTTTTTTATTACTGTGACGACATTTTTACTTCAGTCGACTGATAGAAGGGGAAATATATATGCAATGGCGAATGTTAAATGAAAGAAGTTCCATATAGTGCAATGTTCTTTTTTCCTCGTCGGAAAGCTTATGAGAGGGAAAAATAACCGAAGGCATTCAACTAACTGCACTTACATTAAATGGCAGATTTTGTGAAACTGATTCACTGCCCCCTACCTACCTACAAATTTATATGAATCGTAGTTTGTCGCACCTTGCCAAACTTAGTTGCACACACAAAGGAATTGAATTTTGTCTTTATCTTTAAAACGCCAATTATGTTAATTAATTGCAATAATTAGCGAGCAAACAGTCTCTTGATTTATTTAATACTACTCATTTCATTTCTTTTCTTGGAAATGAACGTATATTAGTTGATCAAAATTTATATTATTTACTTTTATATTTTAATGGCTTTTGAATTCTTCTGTTATCGCAAGAAAAAAAGAAATTACTTTTCATTATAGATTCTTGGATAGAATTGCCAGTCCTGCTATACACGGCAGCACTTAGCAGTGCATTTCTCTTAATTAAACAAAATATCATTCAGATTCTTTGGAACCGGACTCTGATCATCCATAAATCCTGAACACTTACATTCAAAATATCCCCATGCATGTAAATGTTTTGCCAGAGTTGATTTAATGTTTTAGTTTAATTCATCAATAGAGTATAGGCCAATAAAATAAATAATTTACATTTATTAACACCGGTAGCTCATAATCATGTACCCTAAGTCCACTCGAGTTTGCACATCATTAATTAAATCAAATGTGACAAGTAAGATTTTGCTTCTATGATATGAGTCAGGTAGGGCGATTTACAGATCCCGATTCAAAGAAAGGGATCATGAATGGATGAATATTTTGGTCAGAAAACTTAAGATAATTTCTGAGGTTGAGCAGTGATTGGTGATTCTCCATCCTTATGAACTTCGCGGCTTGAAATACTTTAGGATTACCGTCTGGCTAGACTTATTTTAGCTAACTTTGAGTGAGAATTTGTGTTCCCCAAGTATTATTCAATAACGGTCATATAGCCTTTAAATATATTTTCTTATTGCGCTTTCCCCTATACCTAGGAAGTGAAGGTCTACATTTGGAAATGCATGTGAAATTGTACTTATTTAAAAAATAATGTATGTATTCATAAATACAAAGCTGTTAGTCCCCTCAATACAATCATTTTTCTTTGAATCTTTAGCAGGTATATATTTAAATACATGCTAAAACCGAAGTCAAACGTTGCTGTCACCTACTTTAATGGCTTATCATACACTTCAGTTTAAACTGAAGGCAAAATAAATTTAGGTACCTATAATCTTTCCTACATTATTATTTCGCGTACTTTAGAACTTGCATTCAGCAACTGAAATGGTTTTGATAATGTCTAGCTTTATATCGTCAAAGTATTGAGTTTCACCTCCTTCCAATTATGAACTCTATCCAGTGACATTATTTTAAAATTAACTAACACTTGACATTTACTATTTACGGGAAGGATACCTGCTTTAGCTGCCTTCTGACATAAATATATCAAGATAGTCTCTGTTCCCTTTCTAACGTGCAGTAACGTTTTGAAGTTTCAAAGGTTAGTCACTTACCAAGGTTTTCTATCACACTTTGGCGGTTAACAGACTATTGCATATCTAAACGTAAGTCCCATACCACAAGAAAGAACAATATTGTGAAATATCTATGCATATGTGTATTTTTCGAAATCCCTAAGTGATTTTTCCTAATTCAAGTGTTTGATTTTGGAATAAGTTTGACTGCTATGTGAAAGTTATCTACTCAATTTCCGTACATTTTTTCCTACTTATTGCATTCGTACACATTTTTCCTGTTGTTATGAGAAATTAAATTGATATTTGGTTACTTAGGTAGTAGAAAAGTAAATAAAAGGAAAATAAACTCATGTAAGTTAATGTAGGTCTCTATTATTCACTATGCATCGTGTGAGTTTGAGTATATTTTGCATTTTTAGTTTATGCTCCATATATTAATTTCGTCTCAGTATTAGGGATATAACCTCAAATAAATAGAGGACAAATTGGGTGTGACGGAAAACTCACAAAATACTTTATCATTTCAGTGTATTTAACTTCAACTGCATTGAACGAAAAGTCATAGATGTCCGTTTTATAAGACAAATATTGACGACCTTTGGCACTTGACAAACAAGTAATGCCATTCACATTTGTTGAAAAGTTTTCATTTTATTTTGGAAAATCCTAGGAAATTTAATTAGTTTTGTTCGACTAGAAATGCCGCTAAATCGATCCAGTCAGGAATATTTCCTTAGTGCTCTTATGAAAACATCTTCAAACACAAAGTTGCCATCCTTCATTGTAACGTCTTTATAACTGACCCAAACACAATCAGGTTCACCGGAATTTCATGACTACTAAGCCATAGTTTTGAATAAAAGTGAGGAAAAATAACAAATGTAACAAACCGGTAAAGGTAGTTGATTGTCTTAGGTTGGCAGGTTAATGAATCGATGTATAAAGTTATCTGACCAATAACTTCTGTTAGATTATTCAATAAATAAATGCCTGTAATATGCAGAAAGGACGACACTAAACCTTTGGCGAGATTTTTTGTTTTGTTTTAGGAAGGCGAACAGGATACATAAAATCAATAGGAATAAATCAGTCATACTTATGGACAGCGTTTTAAATATAGCTGCACTAGTTATAACTCTTGACCGGTCCAAATGCAATGATCTCCGGTGATAAAATAAAGATCTCTTATTGCATTCTTTATTGAAAGGTATAGGCAAGCATCTTGCCTATTGCTTAAGTTCTTTATCAATTGCATTCACTTATTAAATTTCCTCCATTTTGATCCATCAGCTCTTTCCTCTTTTATCCACGATACATTCTCATATCTCTGCACAGTTTGGCTAAAAATATTTGTGCGCTCTCAATGAAAGTATTTATGTCAGTCTTCTTTCTGCCTTTTTATTCAGCCCTGGGAAACAGTAGGATTATATCAGAAGGGTATTTAATTAAATTCAACTTTTATTCGGTTTTACTCGCGGGGGTGGAAAAATGCGCTTGATACGAAAATAAGGGAAGGTAAGCCTGGGCAGATCATCGTGCTTTAAAAGAGCTTTTTCATGCGGTTAAATTCAGTTCAACTCAAATACAACAGGATTCTAACTTGATCTTTTAAAAAGTGATATCCTGAAAAATTTCTTTCCGATGTCTTACGGACATGTTGGCTTCAGTCATGTCACATTTAAATTTGCAAGATCAGTCACATTTACGTAAAGGCAGATTAAAATGTAAATTTCTTTTTTAATCCTGTTGTACTAAGTTAATTTAATCCTATTAATATTATTTAACATCATTTTGTACTTTCTCTCGAAGAAAAAATGAACTGAAGTGCAAAGCAGTTATTTTAATTAAATAGCATCATTTATATGAAAATCTGCTCAGTAACCCAAAAGATGAATTACAAAATTTGAATGGTTATACATGACGCAGGGAACTACTTACTAAGTAAATGCTCTACAAACATGAAGTGAAGTTAGACTCTTTTATACTTCAACTTTACTCTCAGCGTTTTTCGACCCTCTCCCCATTATCATTCATTGGATTCATTGTTAAGTCATATCATTCGATTCCTCAAAATAAGAAATTGTAAAAGTTTTTTTCTTTTCCATTATTGTTAGCATTATACAACTCAATGTTTCCGCATTCCTATTTGGGTTGCTTATTGATTAGTAGCAGCAGTTAATTCGCCCATATTTTGACTTATCAGCTATCTGATCTCCCTTTTCTATGACTCAGCCCTTCATTCTTTATTTTCAGGTAAATTATTACAAACAAACCTTTCCTTTGTTCTCTCTTAGTAAAAGTATTCACGACAGAGTCCATGTTTTCTTACTGTTCCATTCGTAGCGAATTTTCTATATCCAGCGCTGTTGACGAAATGACTGTATATGCTTTATTATGGACGTGAATTAGTTTGTTCAAATAAAGTATTAAATGTGATCGCTCAAAGAACAATGTGACCAAGTAAATAAGCTATACAGGCGAACAATAGTTCTTATATATTCAGTGCTATTGTAATATCCAAAATGTTGAACTGTCAATCAGCAACTTTAATAACCCTGTCTTAATGGGTCTAGGAAAGTTAACAAAAGCAGGTGCTATTAATCAATCATCAGGGTTTTAAGTTCCCATTTTACGCACTTATCCTCAATGTAATTATATTTAATGAAAATCTTTCTAATCACTCCTATTCTACTAATATTAACTTTTCACCAAAGTGAAATAATTACCATAAATTTTTCCTCGTTTGCGCATTCTCAAACTACCTCGACACTACTAAAATGGAAACCCTTCCTCGATCTTTTGAAATAATGATGTTTCAATATTTTTCTACAAACCTCTAACACCCAATAAAGGAAGTTCGAAAAACACCTGACTTCGGAAGGGGAAATTTATCTTTGAGACATACTCTACCACCTCTCATAACGATCAGAATTAACCAGGCCATCATCTGTTACACTAAATGCACACACATAGCTTGTTAGATGTGCATCCTGACCATCACGCTACTGATATCTTGAATAATAATCTGAAGAGGACGGATATCTCCCAGATTTGCTCTCAGACAGCGACTTCTCATCCAGCACAAAGCAGCGATGTCACCTATTTCTCTTGCAAAGTGCGCTTCGTTCTCATACTCTCCGAAGTTATACATTGGTCCTCTCTTATAATGCTGTTTGCTTTCTCCTATTGACGTAATATTGCAACTTCCAAGTGTACTAGAGTGGAACAATATTAAGAGGTACGGAAGCTTGACTTCCTATACGTTAATGGTCATTTTTTATTTTGCACTATTACAGAAATGCATATTACATTGTGACCACATGCAAATTCTAATTACAAGTTCCCATAGCATAACGAAAACGCACATAATTTAATCATGAACAAATGAACTCTTTTACTGAAAAAGAGCAGCTGCCATATACTGAAATACTTAAGGCATGACAGTACTCAATAAAGTTCACTCAAGACGAGGTCGAATTAATTTTCAAAACACCTAACATCCAGTCTCCATGTCTGATTATTTAACTGTGGGTCAAACAAATGTAAATCATGTCAACTATGATAAACTATTGAATCCATTAAGAAATAGTTCGATATTTAAAAACGCTTGTTCGTGCTTAAACAATATTACTAATTATTACACAAACATAATATTTAACATAGAGTTACATAGCAACTGTAAGTTATCACAACCGGCTATCGTTCGAATTGTAGTTGCAAACGACTTCATCAGTTTGCATTAAAAACTCCATACTAGCTAATACTTAAGTATCAAGAGTCTTAATCCAACCGCCAAAGATGAAAAAAATGTACTGCAAAGGAATTTATGTTTAATAAATACCTATACACAAAAATCTATACAAACTAAAAAATACAGTATAGATCATCACATATCACAAAGGCCAATTATACACAGCTTTGTTTCCATTCCTTTCTCTAGCAACCTCAGCAAACGCGACTTGGAGGATTTCCTTCAATGATGTGATCTTCTCTCGCGGTTTTCCAAGATCTTTTCCGTTTGCCTTCTCCTTTGCATCCACTCGTTCCCACTCCTCAAAGCTCAGTGGGCGGCCCCCTAAGTTAGAAAATATAAGCAAGACTGAAAAATCAGGTTTTAGATGCCTTATAACTACTTGAATAATTCGATCATGGTCAAAAAAACCTAAAATTCAACGTTACTATGTTATTAGCCATTAATTTATACCTTCTAAGTAACAAATTTTGCCGGTAAAATGTCGAATAGAACGAAACTGCCCGAGAATTTTAATATAATATTTCAGTTTTTAGCTATCTCATCTCTGGAATGCTAAAACTTTAAACTGCAAAATATCATGTAAGATCGTTTGCATTCTAAGCTGTAGGAAGAAAAAATGAATAGAAGTGGCAGGATCAAACTTTCCTAATTAAAAAATACCGATTGACAAGGAGATGCTGCAATCCAGGGGACGAATCGTGAAGTCCATTTGGTAAATATTGTACAGCCCAAATCCAAAAATCAAATGTCCTTTGATACCCTAACGTTGTTCTCTGTATTTCTTTATCCACTCCCCCTTATCATCATTGGACCCTCTAGTATTCAGTGTCGTCGCTTACGACAATTAAAAGTGATAAGTTTTGGTATTACTATGAGGTGATGATAGTACTTCAATATACATGGTAATCCTTTAGAGCGACTAATAGGATACATCTTCAATAGTAATCAGGATAAAAGCTTTTGTGATGAAAATAGCAAATTAAACGAAACCGTAACAAACAGGTCTGGCTACTATGGCTAAAACAGTCAGTATTGTCGAGTCCTTCAAATGTGTAAAAATCCTCACTTAAATGAATATCAGCAAGAACAGAGAAATGTGGCTGTCAACTGTAAGCGAATGCTCGCAGAAAAGAAAGTAGATGATTAGATCATTGTTCAACAACCAACAAGGACTTCCATTGCCTAATTTCCGTTTACTTTAAGTTTTATAAGTGACTTGTAACGTATATTTGGGAGATCATATATCAGAATGCCTCGTTCAACGATGACACGCAAATCAATGCCCTGGTGAAAGCAACAAAAATAATATCAAAAATTCCCGATTTGCCTCGACTAAATCCCCTCATCCTCTACCAAACCAACAAAAATTGTTTTCAAAGAAAAGAGAAAGAATATTTACGACGAAAAAGAAGTGTGCCATTCTAATAAAGAGATTACAACATTTTAGATAGTTAATATAAGGTCGGATACGCTACATAACTTCCTATTAGTAACATGCTTAACGTTTATAATCAAAGACCTCTTTGTAAACGACGAAACAGTGGTGCTGACATGTACGCATAGGCACAGATCAGTTGCACTGACGAAATCCTTATTTTGTAACTTCCATTTAATTTGGGTTGATTAAAGCACACTTATAACTATTACTACTTAATTAATAAGCCAAACATATAATTATTATTACATCGCATTATTACATTATCACCATGGGAAAACATCTAAACACAGGAATAGCAATGCAATTCAATATGAAATTGGAGTATAATTAGAAAATAAAGTGAGCGCATCATAGAGTAATGCAAAATATTGATACTTGGATTCAGATTGTAAACTCTCTGCTAATCGAGTATAGTCCACTTCTTCTGAATTTAATGTGCCAGTGCTTGAACTTAACTATTCGTTCCCTGTTTGCTAAGTGAATTTAGGTTCACAGAATTCAGAGCTTACTGACCATTCACTTAATTTAAATGGTCCGTTTACTAAATAGTCAAGATGCTATAGCAGGATGAAAAGAGTAAACATAATTTTAGCTAACAAAGCTCACTAAAATTCACTCAATGTAAACTCAAAAAATAATGACAAAATAGACAATTGCGTCATCACGAAGTTTATATGCTATTCCATAATTTTATTATAGAAGATATAGGAAGTTCTAAGACGTAATAATAAGAAGAGTTATCTCACACGGACGTAATCTAGATTGATGTGTAGGAGGTGCTATAAATTCAGAGGTCGCGAGAACGATGCTACGCGAGAATCAGTGCGTATTCGGTGATGTGAATGGCCAACCTAGTGCTGATCAACAAGAGATGTGACAGAATACTATTTTTCCTTTAGATTACCCTTCCTCCACCCTAAAACAGCTTTGGAAGAAGTCTAACTCAAAGAACAAGGGAAACCACTTTAATGGCGCAAACTAATCCATACTTTTTGTAACGGTTTATTCAAAGCGAATATGCACCTCGAACTAACTTACCAACAAGTAATCCAATATAATGTCATTATAAAACGGAATAATATTGGTTTAAAAGTCATAGATACTACTGAAAACAGCACATACCTCTACTTTCAACGACATTTCGAATTCCCACGAAGCCAACATGATCCGAAGAGGATTTCTTATTTGTCAAATCGCTTAAAATCACTTCAGCAGTCACTCTAGCGTCTGAAAGAGTATTAAGGATAACACCCACCGCGCCCAATTTTGCCCAACCAGAGGCATAGAGCTGAGCACCGCCATCATCAACACCTTGAAGGCACGAAGGAAGTGGAACTCGACCAAATTTATCAGAGCAAGCAATTACTCCCTTCTCCTCATTAAACGGTAGATCTGGGTCAATTTGAACACTTCGTTGGCCTATACTCCGAACCACCAGACCGCATTCTAGAAGCTCAAGAGGAACATCTGTACAGGCTACACACTTTTGTTTTTCACTTGCGGGGCCCTGAAAACAAGGAAATCATTTGAAATGGTGGAATTCTGTGGTCCATTAGTAGATTCTGGGTTTAACATGCTATTGTTAAGAAAGTATATTTTTAAACAGACAGGATGTTAATCAGTTAAAGTAGGGGCCATAAAACGGCAGAAAAGAGATGAGACTTTAAGTTGCAATAAAATGAAAATGAACGCAATTGAAAGGTAATAATAGGCACGTCCGTCTGTATCGGAAGGGAAATAACTTTAAAGACGGCTGGAAATTTGATTGATTAGATCAAACAGCTAATTGA
The DNA here is from genome assembly GCA_900708905.1 of Hymenolepis diminuta. Lineage (NCBI taxonomy): Eukaryota > Metazoa > Platyhelminthes > Cestoda > Cyclophyllidea > Hymenolepididae > Hymenolepis > Hymenolepis diminuta. The sequence goes on along the minus strand of CAADRB010000059.1, from coordinate 1,162,220 downwards.
TGGATTTTAAAGTTGAGATTATTAAAAGTTTGTCTTCATGTTTAAAGGCATATAAAATATATAAATTACAGTACATTAGGGCGAAAATGAGTATATAAACTAAAACGCACCCAGAACCAAAGTACTTAAGCATGAATAGAATACTGAAATGGAAGATGGAATTAAACTTTAGATTCAGGTGATTATATTGCCGAGAGCTAAAATTTTTATTAGACGAAACAAAGTTCATTCTAAATAAACTATCTTTAAACAATTTACCTTATCTGCAGCAAATGCACCAAAGTAGGTGGGAGCATGACAAGCGCATACAGTGCCCAAGATATCTGTTGTCGGATCTTCTACGATCGGTAAGAGTTCCAAGCCACTCTCTGATATCCATCTCAATCCCCAAATTAAATAATTGTGAAAATTCGTTCTTCGAAAGTAAAGAGCAAAGTGATTAGTCTTCTAATCTCCAATTACTTTCATTACCAACAACCAAACCTCGTCTTTCTTCTTATAAGGTCAATTTTGGACAGGTCACTAGAACCTAGGGACCACTGAGAATAATGGTTATGGTTGATAAGGGACGGTTCGCGCACTTTTGTGTTTGAGATTTAGGATAAAGTTTAGATAAGAGACATACCACAAGGCTACTGCATGAACATAATTAAGAAACATACAGATGAATTAAGGACCATATCGAGGAAAAAGACTAGAAAAAAGATGTACCTATCAAAATCTGATGCATGGTAGGAAGATACTTAAGATTAAGATGTTTTCAAAATCGTAATACTGATTCAAACAGACATAAAGAGATCGGTCAGCTATCGTTAACGTGGAATAGGAAGAAGCTGTGATTATCGACAGCAGTGCTGTACTTGAGAAGGTATAGTACTGGATGCAAATAGCGAAATTCTGCAGAAGAACATGAATGCATAGTGAATCGATGAATGTAAAAATATCACAAATAATGACTCATCTATATTCACCAAACTCCGGCATGACTCTATCTTTTATTCAGGTCAGATGTAGGTTTTTCCAACTTTCTCATGCGTAAACACGTTTCTGTCTGAGATATGCAAGTAACGTGTGCACTCTAACATTAGGAAAACATTTGAATCCGAAGAAGAGCAGAATAGTCCAATAAGGCATGAAATAGAAGATCGAGTAAAAGTACAACCAAAAGAGGAAAGAAAAACCAGAAAATGTTTTAACATAGAAAAGTCCAAGAGATCTTAATGACGATGAATTGTCTCAATAGATATATTCAGTCTCCCGACTCCTAACATGGACATATTTGACACTGAGTAGTAAGTAGTTCCCGGATGTAAATAGCCAACAAAGGCCTTGGATTAAAAGCTCAATACTGTGGACATTCCAGTTAGCGGCGGTAAACGCCATTCATTGCCGTAAAAAAAGTAAAGATTTTTGATTGCTTATAAAACTAATAATTCACAAATCTATCCAAGTCTACTGATAGAAGTACCGATACTTTTTCAATGCGTCTGAGTAAGTCTACAATTGGTTTTATCCGATACTTTCTAAAAAATTGCACCCTTCAAATTTCAAAAATTATAAATACCTTTCTTCAGTGCTTGAAATCGAAATGCACTCCATTCATTCCATAACGGTTTTATAATAGATTATTGCAAGAAAACTGAGAGTTTTTTTTCGGTTTAACGTATAACTTTGCCACATATTTACGTCACAGATAAATATCTTCCTGAGTATTTTGTCTAGTTTTAATAAACCATATGTTGCATTTAACTTTTGGGAAGGAAGTTATAGGATCATAAAGTAGCAAAGGTAAATAGGATTTTTTTGGACTCGGAAGAAATAATAGTGCAATTAGTTGCTCAATAATGTAAAAATATCTAGCAAACACTTACCACAAGCCTGTTGACCTGCAAATCAATACCAGAAACATTAGAGACGCCAGGATCGTTGTGATCAGAGAAGCGAGGAACAATTCGAACAGGCGATCGCAGGAAGCGGAATTCGCATTTAAGAAGATCCCCGTCTATTCCACTCTCAATTGAAGTAGATGATAATTTCGATTTTTCCAGAATAAAGTCAATCAATCTTCGCTTACCTCGTGGAAGTTCTTAATTAAGCAAAAGAGGAAAGTTAATCTTAAAATGCTCCTACTACTGATTATAAATAAGCAAATGTTATTTAATAAACAAACCATCAAGGAGTGCGTGGTTGTACTCTGTGAGTAGGGTTTCGTCGAATACATTGAATGGAGTGAATTCAATGTGAAGACCCTCCTTCTTAGTTAGCTTGGTCATAGGCATTCGGCATAGCTCACGGAATTCCCGTAACATAAAGGCAGCTTGGAGTGGACCACGACGACCTACAATTGTGACATGACGAATTCGACTGGTAGCGAGATGAGCAACAACAGGTTCGGGAATATCGGTTTTCTAAGAGAAATACATGAAAGTGGTTGCATAAAATGCAGGGTATGGTAAAAAACGGCTGCTCTCATTTCTCCCTCAGAATCCCCATTGTGTGGGCTCAAATTAAAGTTTCTTGATGTCACAGCGATCTCAGTCTTGGTAGGCATGGTCAAGGAATCTATAATCTTGGATTCACATTCATAGTGGTTAAAAGTCATATACCTTAAATTTGAAACAACTAGTATCAATATAAACCGTCTTAGCCGGGTATTCACTACTCATGGCACACTAAAAGTGATTTCTTCCGGGCATATCACCCAGATCTCCTGCCAAAATGGAGAAATTTTGTCTTGGTTAAATTATCTCGCCTTCACACTCAATGGAAGAGAATCTTAACTCTGTACCTAACAGATACCGGACGACGCCCCATGTTAGTGTCCAAGTCTAAGTGCGCCATTGCAAAAATTCAGATTTTCAGTACGCAGCCTAAACTCTCAAACTGAAAAGGGATCCAACAGAAATTTATCTGCAAGCATGTTACAGCCCTACACCGTGGAATCTCCAAAATCCGGAGATCCAATGCCAAACCGTTACTCTGGATGCTTAAAAAAATTCAAGGTGGAATAAACATTCGATTTTATGGATGAACAACTCTCACCCGTAAGTTTTGGATAAAAATGACTAAGTCGTATCCAAAAAAATTAGTTTACGATTGATCATCCATAAAACTTGCATATCTGTTAAAATATGCTAAATTGTGGGATTTTTGCCTTGCAGAATTTTGGAGTAAAGCCTATCACTACGGTAATCCCGTATTATTATTGAGTTCTGGCTTTTGTAGGCTAATGAGGTTATATCAAAGAGTAATCGGTAACCCAGACCATGAGAAATTATTTTTCTTTAAGTGCATCAAAATATTTCATCATGCCTCCCATAAATACCCCATTAACATTAACCGGACAGTTGGCAACCTGTATAAATTAACCGTGACCAATGCACAATAGCATTCATCAATCGACCATCAAACAGAAATGACCACTATACAATTAAATATATTCATGCTGAATGACAACATTATATACGTCAGTAAAGCAGGGAAGAATAATAAATCCGACATAATTCATCACAGCAGAAATACGGGTGAATATTGTTATTTTAATGTCCATATACTAGCGATGTGATATCACCCTATGTCCAATTGAAATTCACCATTTCATTCCATTGAATGGAATTATCACTTACACAAACTTACTGAACTAAAATGATTCCCAAGCCTAATTAGGAAGACATTTTCCAACGCTCNNNNGGGGAGTGACATCATTAAGCTTCTCTGGTGAGAAACTTGAATTCTATCAGCTAATGCATTAGCCAGCTCAGTTGACCATTCCGCTCACTGAGTATGCACCAATGGGCATTAAACCCTTGATCTCTGACACCTCAGGCAAACACGTTGACCACCGCGCTGCTAGCTCTCTTTATCCTGGAATCTATTAATTAAGCTCGGCGTCAATTTGGTTGACCATAAATAAAGCGTAGTCACAAACGTAATTGGAAAACCGTTTGACCTAATAATAAACTCCACAATTCCATCAAGAAACTATTCGTCCATGGAAGTATCTAGTCGATTTTGTTGTTTGAAGGAATAACGAGTAGCTGAATACTATTAAATGCAGTTCCACTCCGTCCAGGCTATTGATGAATGGCGTCAAAATGTAAAATTGAGCTGGTGACACATGCACGTCTGCTAACTCAGATATTACGAGATCGATGCTCACATCTGCACATCCAGTGATGTGGATGGTTAACTGCACTATTAAAAAATGCTTGACAAGAGGGATGATAGAATGCAAGTTTTTACTTTCTCTAACCTTTATTAAACATTTTAAATAAATACGTATCTAATCCCATTATTAAATATTAAAAAGGTAACTGTGAAAATCATCATTTAAAATAAACAATGATAGAAATGATCAGACGCATTTGTAAATTGACTGTAAATGGAGAGCAATTAGGATTTCTTTCTAAAAAAAAAATCAACTAAAAAATAAATGAACGAAACAAACGTGTGATTAGACATGAGGGCATTGCGTAAAGGAATATTATTTCAATGAAAAATTAAATGCCCCACATCAACGTCAGGCATAATATTACGTATTTTAAGAATAATTTTAGATTAAAATAATATATACCTAAATTTCCATAGGAGATATTGTAGGATGGTAGGCTCTGCTTCTTTCATTCATTGATCGGCATTAAATAGGACTGAATTGATATAGTCAGACTAGTCTCGAACCATTTAAAGCAAACGTGAAAGAATAGAATTGTACTCAGCCACCATTAGCAACATTATAATTTAACGATCTCATTGGGTGTTTAGAAAAAGCATGAACATCCCGTGATCTCAAAATTCAATATTTTTTATCAGTGCAATTCACTCAATTACGATAAACAAATAGAAATTTATAACTGGAATTTTTGTAGTATTAAGCCGTTACTCAACTCCTAATATTCCTTAAACATTGGCAATGGAGTATGCTAAAGTGAGAGGTCGAAAGAGGGACTGAAAATTCCTATTTGGTTGATACAAGAGTGGAACTGTTTCTTTAAAGGTCCATTTGCCATAGTTCAACAGAGAGTCTATGAGAAATAGGTGAGACGCAACGAGTCCTGTATTTCACATACAAC
>CAADRB010000059.1:1110823-1156600 GCA_900708905.1 Hymenolepis diminuta | reverse complement strand
GGAAGAAGCTAAAAGAAAAAATAATCAACATGAGTAAGTAACCACTTGCAAAGTATTAACAAGTATATGTGCATAGACATCCTACAATGTTCGATTTTGGATACCCGTTATACCACCCAACGAAGTCTTTGGCAGATAAAACTCCTGATAAATTCTTGAAAAAAAAGACAAAAATAAATGGGAAAAAAATTACCTCACCGGGGATATTCATATATCTATCTGCACTGGCACCATAAGCCAAAACAATGGCATCATAAACAGACCGAAGTTCCATCAGCTTAATGTCTTTTCCCACAGTCAGATTACCGAAATAATTGAACCTGGGATTCTTGGCAACTTGTATAAATGTATTGATAACATTCTAATTAATCCAATGTTAAATTTAAAAGTAACTGCTTTACCTTCACTTCAGGATGGTCAGGTGCAACACCATAACGAACCAAACCAAAAGGAGCCGGTAGCTTTTCTAGCATGTCAACTCGTACATTTTCGTTCCTCTGAAATCCGAATATTGCAATTAATTAACGAAAACAAAAATACAATCATCATTGAATGAACCAGTACCTTAAGTAATGACTGTGCCACGTAAAATGACGAAGGACCACTGCCAACAAGACAGACATGATATCCTTTCCTTATTGTGTGAGTGCGTAGAGGACCGCGTAGAGCGCATGAAAAGGTATACATGATTCTAGAATTTGACTGATTGAATATGACCTGAAAATAGATTATAAACAAAAAGTAACGAAGTAACAAAATCCAATTAATTATAATGAGTTGTGTTTAACATAATTTATTATACAACAAACGACGATACGTAGAAAAACAGGCCAAAATTTACTCAAACTGTTAAACCACTCACAACCCGACGCTGGATTACTCTTGGATAAGTTCAGGGTCACGCATTATTTTAAACAAAATCAGCAAATTCCATGGAAAACCTATTAAAACCATGCTGTTTTGACCTTATATTATTATTTAACATCTCTTAACCTTAGCAATACACATATGTATAGTTGTCATTATAATTGTGAATAGGCGAAACATAATAATATATTAGACTGGAAAATTATTATATAGTTTCGGTTTAATGAACCGATAATGTGACAACAATTTGACCATAACTTAACAAGCTTTTTGTCAGCAAAGACTTTTTATTTTTCTCAGTTCTTGATGCTCAGAATGTCTATTAGTCATGACGAACATAACAGCATAATTGTTAAAACATTACTTATTAAAGACTCATCTTTTTCTATTTTTACTGCTCCTGTAGGATCACATATTTAGTTGTGGTTTCACAACCTCGTTTTTCCTTTTGAAAATTTGTACGTCCCGAAAATTGAATGTATTCCAATAATTGGCAAAATGATTCCCCTTTTTCCTTGAATATCGTCAGTATAAAGGCAAAGTGAAAGTCTGGTAATTACAAGTGGACTAAAGAATATTATTAAAACTTTTTTACATATATTACACGTTTTAAGTTATGTGCATATCAGAAACTTAATTGGGTCGAAAAGTCTAACTTTACCGTTACAATGAAATACCTCAATCGATAAAAATAATGTTTTGTCAACTCCGCCCATTAATACCGATAAGATTCACTTTCTTTCTAACTGAAATCTTAATCGCTTACCATGAGTAAATTTGTATCCAATTTTTAACTTCTCAATTCTTTTTCCTGATGATTTCTCAAAAAACCCTACCTTCCAAATTAATTCACCGCATGAAATACATAAACCATTTTCGACATTTTTAATCTATGCTTACTCCTTTCTTAGCTTTTCACTTTTATATCTATTTTGTATATAAAATGGGTATTTAAACTGAACTATTGCAAGCGTTTTCAATTACCCTATTCGAGTTGAGTTAAAAATTCTCTCAGTAATATTAACCATTCCTATGATGGTGGCTATATCACCCAACCATGTACAAAAATCTTATGTCAGTTAGTCATCTTTTACATATGTATTGAGGTAAATTGTTCATTCACGTTTTTTTGCACTTGACATACTCTATGGAGTTGGAGTTAGATAACAACCAACATTTTGGAGCTAACAAATTACGGCAACAATAACAGTCACCAATTCGTAGCTGTTTGAGTAAGAACTAACAACAATTGTGAAGCAGAACACCAAGAGTTGAGTAGACCAAGAATGTGTTCAAGGAAACCACAACGAGTAACAGAAAGAGGGGGAGAGAGAGCAGTGTAGGAGCCCGTAACTGACAAGCGTGCGTTGTCCGTGTCTGGAAAACAAGGATAGGTTCATATGAGTCACTTGGGTAAAGCCACGTCAGAGCATGAGCGCAGATGCGCCTTTTATGTGAAGCGAGGCGGTTATAGAAAAGAGGGGAAATCGATGGACGCGTTTAGACATGTCAGACAGGGGTTATGCGTCATAGGGACATAAATGAAGTCGCTCCAACTTCGTGGGTGGAAAAACTGAGGTATTATCGTGGAGAAGGCGAATAAAAGATAATTCTGGAAAATGCATAGAGAGTTATCCTTCAGCCTCTTCCCAGCCATGAGGTACGTTAAGGCGACACAAATTTCTGATTGGGAATTGATCCTAGTGTAACCGTCCTGTTCAAAACAAATATCTTACTCTTCGAAAGGCCGTAGGAAGTAGGCGAAGAAACCGAAGGAATTTGAAGGGAAGCATAGTGGTTAATCTTTTTTAAAACCTATAACGGTCTGAGAAATGCACATTCCTTCCACTACGGGTAACTGATATTGGTTTTTCTGGTTCCTTGACTGGAGGGTTTGGGTAAAACACTGGAAAAGTGTTTTCAGTTACTCACTTGTCAAGATAGATGGGTTTTACGCGATCGATAGAAACAATAGTTTCTTTGTCATTTTGAAGGGTAGGGAAAGTCTTTTCACCTCTTTGAAGGACCTTGAAAGGGCCATCATAAATCTATTAGAGACTTACGGACAGCATCGTCCCAAAGAAAGATATGGGAACAGGTTTTTAGATCAGTGGGAATGAAAATGGGATTGGAGACAGGGCGACTGGGGAGAGACTGTAGATTTTGCATGTGGGAGTGTAGACGTTCTATATAATTTGGAGAATTTGGCCAAAAGGAATCGTTAGAAGGGGATAGGAATTAGCCAGGGAGTTTGAGAGGAACTCCAAAAACCATTTCTGCAGTGGAGCAATTAGGGTCATTTTTGATTACCGTTCGAATACCAAGGAGGACCAAAGGAAGGACTTTTGTCCATTTTCAGTTGTGTACAATGGACGGTAAGGGCTACTTTCAGCTGGCGGTGGAAACGTTCGACCAAGCCGTTAACTTGTGAGTGGCATGCAGTTGTGCGAATCCGATTGGTTCCAAGAAGATTAGTTAGTTTAGAAAAAAGGTGAGACTCAAATTGTGTCTCACGGTCTGTAGTTATGTTAGAGGAAAAACCGAATGTAGCGATCCATCTCTCTCTGAAGGTTCTATCGACGGTTTCAGCAGCCAAGTCACACATAGTAAAAGCGTCTTGCCATCGAGAGAAACGGTCGACACATGTTAGAAGATAAGAGAAACCATTCGAGAGTGGGAGAGGACCAACAATGTCAATATGGACGTGGTGGGGTTTTGGTGTATTTATCAACTTTCGCTCGCTGACACACTTGGCAAGTCTTCGTCCAGTTTGCGATGTCCTTGCGACAAGATGGCCGGATAAAACGATTTGTGATAAGTTTTGCAGTTGCCCGTTTGCCAGGGTGTGAGAGATTGTGAAGAGATTCGAAAATCTGGCGTCGGAAAGCTTTTGGGACAAAAGGTCTTGGTAAACCTGTTGAAACGTCACATGTTATCAGACCGGGAGTTGTGTGCAAGGGAATACCTTTTAACTGAAGGGAATTCGGGTGATTTCGAAACTCTTGTAGTTCAGAGTCGGTATTTTGAGCTTTTGAGATGGACGGAAAATCAACGCCTTTTGTTACAGCTTCGACATCGGTTCGAGAAAGACAATCATTGACAATAATATCCGAGCCTTTAACATGTCGGATGTTGTTAGAGAACTGTAGGACGTAATTGAGATGTCGGATTTCAAGTGAAGAATAGTGATCAGAAAAGGCCCGACTGGCGTATGTTAACGGCTTGCGATCGGTGAAGATCGTGAATTGGCGACCTTCCAGGAGATACCGGAAATGTTTCACCGCCTTGTAGATCGCCAAAAGCTCCCGCCCGAAAGTGCTGTATCGTGTCTGAGTAGGCGTTAGTTTGGCGAAGAAAAAGGCAAGGGGTCGTACTGCATCTCCTGTCCTTTGTTCCAGTACTGCGCCAACAGCGGCCTGTGAAGCGTCTGTGGATAGGGTTACGGTTACTTCCGGTTCTTAATATGTGAACAATTGGTTAACAGAGTTTTAATTTCTTCGAAGGCTGTTACAGCTTCGGAAGGGAGGGCGAAATTGGCCTTCTTGGACTTTAGAAGTCCTGTGAGCGGAAAAATCACTGTTGCAGAGTTGGGAAGAAAAGGACGGTAAAAATTTATTATGCTTAAGAACCGACGAAGTTGGTTAAGGGATTTCGGTTGTGGGAATTGTCGAATCTCCTCTACTTTTTCGCCAGTTGGTCGGAAATCTTTGGTAGATAGAGTATGGCTAGGAAAAGATAAGGTATTTTGTCCAATTTCGCTTTTCGAGAGATTCAGGATGAGTCAATGGAAATTTAGCCATTCTAAAACAATCTCCAAATGTTTCTTATGTTCCTCCTCATTTTCACTGGCCACAAGGATGTGGTCGATATAGGCAAAAACAAAGTCGAGACCATGCAATATTTCATCAATAAAACTTTGGAAGGTTTGGGCTGCGTTGCGTAAACTAAATGGCATTTGAAGTAATTCAAACAGACCAAATGGAGTAGCGATGGCTGTTTTGGGAATATCTGCTTCGGCCATAGGAATTTGGTTATAAGCACGGACAAGATCGATTTTGGAGAAGATCTTCCTATTCCGAAGATTGGATGAGAAGTCCTGTATATTGGGCATGGGATAATTGTCCGGGACTGTGATCGAATTGATTGCACAGTAATCACCACAAGGACGCCAATCACCAAATTTTTTAAGGGTCAAATGGAGAGCGGATGACCAATTACTGGAAGGACGACGAATGCTACCAAGATCAAGCATGTGTTCGAATTCTTCCTTGGCAATCTGGTAACGAGTTGGAGAAAGGCGACGGACTCGAGCTTTGACAGGGTTTCCATGGATTGTAATAGAATGAGTGAGAGAGTGATTTACTGGTTTGCCGCGACAAACAGGGTTAGTGAGATCTGGGAATTTTTTAAGGATAGAATAGAAAGGGGACTCAGAAGATTGAATACAAGTTATAGAGGAATAGGTGGGACAGGAATATTGGAATGGAGACTTGTTAAGGGGTCAAGTAACTTTTCCCACGGAGATTAAGGAGGAGTTCGAAACGACAGAGGAAATCAGCACCAATAATCGGTTTGGAGACGTCAGCAAAGATGAATATCCAGCGGAAGGTCCTGCGTGGTCCAAGATCTAGAGTGACAGATTTCTGGCCATATGTCTTGATGGGAGAACCACTGGCAGCTGCTAGTATAAGAGGATAATCTTGGGAAAGTTCGATCAGCGGAAGTAGAAGAAAGTACAGAGATCTCTGCTCCGGAATCGATCAAATAAGATATGATGGAGTTTCGATCTTGAAGGAAAAGGCGGTTACTTGAATGCCCACTAACAGTTTCCGCCACTACTGCCGAGCTGGCTCGTTCCTGAGTGAGTCTGAAATTGATAGGCGATAAACAGTGGCGTGCTGAAGTACCGTGCCTGATGTAATACCAGCAAATATTATTTCCTCTACTTCCATGTCTTCTTGATATTTTAGCGTGTCTGGACTGTGAATGCCTGCGTCTACTGAATGTTCGACTGCGTAGTTGATTCCTCTGTAGGGTGAGAACACCAATTTTTGCTTCTAGTTTTCGCATGCGCTCCTCCCAAGTTGCTGCTGGTTCATTTTTGGTTGTAAGGTGTGAGGTGTGGAGAATTTCCTCAATTCGTGGTGGTCCGGCAGTTTCGATTATGTTGTCCACCATTTCAGCCAGTAATTCTATACGTTCAGTTTTGGGAGCATTCGCCAAGATAGGCTGTATGTAGGATGAAAGTTTTTTACAATGTAATAGCTTCCAGAAGTTCGTATCGAAAGATTCTCCGGGTGCGAGCAGTTTCATTCTATTAAGCAATGCTATAGGTTTCAAATCACCAATGCACTCCTGTTGAAGTAACTTCCCTACCCGCTCGGTTGCAGATGATTGGATATGTCGTAAGATAGCAGCTTTGAGGTCATCATAGGGATTTGAGGAAAGCTTTTGGATGATATTTGCGAACTGAACAATGAGAGATGGTGGAATGGTTTCGATAAGGACATGGAGTTTGTTAATTTGTTTTGTTATTATGTTTGAAATGGGATCCTAAGACCATAAATACACCTGGGGCATGCTCTGGTAAAAATTCACGTAGACTGGCTGGATTGATCTGACTGATCTGAGGGGAAGGAGTATAGATTTCCTCAGACATCGTTTTCTTCTTTTTCAGAATGGTCGTGTCGTTTACAAGGTCACCAATTTGTTGGAGTTAGATAACAATCAACGGTTTGCAGCTAACAAATTACGGCAAAAATAGTCGTAACTTTCATCGGTAGTGAAAGTTCAGAAAATTGTTCACTCATTCATGCCAATCTGTACTAATCTTCATTAAGCTAGTTCAATAACATATATGTTATCTGCTGTGCTCGTATACGTCTCTGAAAATTTAATTCTAGATGTATATTTATCAGCTTCTTTGCAGAAAAATTCTTAAAGGGCTAATAAAACTGTTGCATTTACTTGTTTATTTTGGTCGTCTAAGTAGTAACTTGGTGAGAATAAATTTTCTCTTAAGGGAGTGGTTCAAGTGATTATTCTCAAAGACTTATGCAGGGTAACAGATATCAACCAATTATAGCGGAATAATGAATCCACGAGTTCTCATTAACTTTATAGATGACAAATAATTTATCAAAATTAGAGACACGTAAGATTTATTTCGGCGAATTTTTGCTCTGTATACAGTCAATCTACAAATAAATGTATTTCCAAAACAAAAATTTTATTTGTCTTATCATTTTTAGTATATACCCTTTTCTACTTCTGGATATGCACTAATATTTTGCCAATCGGACGCTCACATATATCATGATTATTAAAAATTTCTGCTAAACTTAAAACATATTTAACAAACCAATATTTGATTTAATACGCCATCTTTTGTCAACCCATATTTTCAGTCTTTAACCCAGGTAAAAAATAAAACAGACAATTCTAATAAATGGCAAGTATATCCAAACTTAGTGAAATAAAATAGATATATTTGCAAATGGGAAGACAGGTTGGAGAGAGAGAGGGAGAGAGACAAGTAGGTAAATATATAAAGGATTTTCTTAAATTGCATCGTTGTGCGCGTATTATGAAATCTCTCAATCTACATGGACAAATACTACTCAAAAATGCCAGTAGAATTGATGTTCAAGGAAACAGATTTGGCTGCGATTTGGATGTCAAAGTGTTGGAAGTATAAAAACATCGCCAACTGATTTGTATGCCAATTTCTGATCGATGGTTACTGATATTCTAATAAACGAATACTCATTGGTGGTAGGACGAGAGTAGAGATTTGGAGAATAGAAAAGTGGGAAGGAGTTAATATTATTTCCGCAGTTTGTTCATTTTGGATTTAAGGTTGAAATGAAAATAGATCTGCATCCTCGAAGAGGTGATAATCTAATTGCTTTCAACTCAAAGGGCGAAATTTAAAAAAGCCGAATTTGGTCACAGTTTCCTTATTGGCAAGTTTCCTATGAAAAAAATAAAAGAATCTGTTTAAGTGGTTAATTACTATTAAAAAATGATCCGCTAGTGTTTTATCACTGGTATAAACCAGCATTGTAACCAACTTTTAGGAGATTTAATCCCACTTCTTCTGCTTCAGTTTTTGAGGAAAGTTCATTTAGACTTTAAATCGATTGTAACAAAATGACTAGTTTTGTAGAAGGGATTCACAAAATGCATGAAATCCAGAGATTTCAAGAAAGGTTATAATGATGTCAATGAAATGCCTGTTTTCGTACGGATAAAATCTTCTTCAATTTTAAAAGGATAAATTAATGAGAAATAGTTTACATGCTTACATTTTCTTCAGTAGTTTTAAAATTATGCATCTAGTTCTACAAATTTCAAAGGAGAAAGCTTGTAAACACTAAGTTCAAGACATGAAAGGTGAGAGTAGTCAATGAGGAGACTTTATTATATATGCATATTTAAACCCTATTCGCGCTGCAAAATTAATGTATTACTTTAATTAACTGCAAATGATTTTTATCACATCAAAGAAAATTACTGTAGGATCAACGAAAAATAAATGACTGACATCTCAACGATCTATACAGAACGTTATCATAAAAACTATTTTTAATTGCATTTTTACCTCTGCATAATTAAATGTTAGTTCTATTATAAAGCTTTCCAAAGTTGGCTAGATTTGCAATAAGTATTAAAGTATCATGTTGTGCCTAGGAGGTAGCACAAATCCCATTAAGAGCCGTTTTTAAATTCTAATTAAGTTAGGCTTTGAGACATTCCCTTTAAATCAAATGACCTTAAAGGCTGACAGAATTCAAAACCTTTCCCAAAATCAGAAAGATAAGAGTTTTGTTGAGCGATCAGAAAGGATTAAGAATTGCGGGAAAAACGGATAGTTAGTGCGGAGAGCCAATTGAAAAAGAAACGAAAAGAATGAAGCAAAGCAAAGCTATAGGCCAACCACTATGCGCGTACTACGGTATTAAACAAACATACTTTAGGAGATAGTTTGCGACAGAAATTAAAACTACGGAATGAAATATGCAAAATAATTAATTAATTAAAATTTTGTTTTTAGCCATTAGTTAATTCTAACTTGAACAGGCGAATAAATAGAGAATCCGACAGAAGGGTATAAAAGTACTTGGTAGAGGTTAGAGGAAATGGATTATTTCGTGAAAAATTATCTCCAGTTTTACAAATATATGATATCTTTCCTACGATAAAGGTCAAGGTGATTATGAATTTAAATGAATTAAATCTCTAATTATTTATTAAAAGGCAGTGAATCTGGACGTAAAGGTTTTTAAATGAATGAACAAACAATTGTAATGATTTACAAATTACTAACTGACGAAGTGATTGTATATCGTTAAAATTAGGCTAGTTTAGCAAAATAGTTTCCAAAATTAAGGCCCATTTCCGTCGTTAAGTGACCCGAATGGAGGATTGGTAAAGGTATTTTCGGTCCGCTTCAGCTCTGGATACTAAAGGAATGTTCTCATTCTTATGGTCCTTGGGAACCATGGTTATGCAATCCTTATTTTCTCATGACACATTCTAGGTCATAATTGTCTTGCATATCAATTTAGTTTTTTTTTTCGCAGAACATATTTTAATGATTGATATTAGATATCAGAGAAAAGAGTTATTTTATTTTTTCCCTATTAAATAACGTAGATATTATATTTGCAATTTGCGTTCTTCAGAGGAATGATGCAAATGTAACGACGAACAATCACCTATTTCTCCTTGTGTTAAATATTCAAACTACTATCATCCATAAATTATTCTCTTAAAGAATCGAAATGTGGTATATTTCATAAGTACTTTGCCCATAAATTTCTTATTTAACTAAAAATAATTTCAGTTAAAAATTTTATATTTCCTATGTTCAAGGATTATTGTAAAAAATTGAAAAGAGATCAAACTGTACTAAAAATGCATGAAAAACGTCCCTTGATAAAATTACCAGGAGTGGAGTCAACTAAATAGGAAAGATATTAACGATCCATTACTAATTAATATACATTAATAAAATTATTCATTGGAGTGGTAGACCGACCATCACAATTAAACGGCTGGTAAAAAACACTGGATGTCGTGGACAAGAATCTACTCAGTAATTTAGGCGAAGAATCTAAAGATTTAAACTATTACATGTTAACTACCCGACGAGTGCCTATTGTAAGACCCGAATCCAAAAATCAAATGAAGTACTATTCTCCGATACCTTTTTTATATTTATTGAACATTCATACCCGATTTTCATTGCTTTTCCACAGAGGACATTTGTATTTTTCTATGCTGTGGGTCATAATGATATAATGCAAAAGCGGTTCGACATTAATTCGTTTTTTCCTATCAAATAGCCACACCTTTATTGAACTCGGCTCAAGGAGCTCTACTTACTTAAAATGTTTTGCTATCTCATCACTGCTTCGTTAAAACACCAAGCCATTAAAAGAAAACATTAGTTAGGTTGGCAAGACAGACCCTTCATGGTTAAAATAGCTGGTAAACGGGTCTTTACTGTAATTCATGGGATGAATAATCAGAACTTGATTTTTAGAACGTGACTTACTCATTTAGTAAATGTTGTACAACTCGAATTCAAAAATCAAACGAAAGAAGACTTTTTGATAACCTGACAATACTCTCAGCATATTTCCGATTACCTCCACCTGAATTTCTGTTAACCGATTTCAGTTTCTTCCCGCAATTAAATGGTAAAAAAGTATTTTTTATACAGTGGCAATAACGATAATCGCTGACTCAATCTTTTGGTCGAAAAGACTAGAACAATAATTCATTACCCAGGGAAAAACATTCTGGTACTACATCAAGCAATGAACTTGCATCTCCAACTCGTTTCATAAACAGATCTCCAATACCAACCACTAACTTCACGGTTACCACAGGTTCATTCTTTAATCAACTCTCCTATTTTCAGCTTCACAATCCAAAGGTTAATTACAAATTAACTCACTGAAAAAATGCCTATACCCTTAAATGTTTAAAGACATGACAAGATGTCGACATACACTGGAATTTAACATCAAATTTTGCGAACGAAAAATAGAGAATTGCCTGTTCAGATCGATGTGATGACCGTCAAAAAATCTAGCTCAAGACTCGAGGTCACGATTAACAAAAAATGTAATGCTCAAATAAATACATATTTTCGAATTCCAATAAAAAACTTATTATGATTTAAATTATTTGGCATTCAAAAGAAGAACTTACTCCTCAATCATCTCGAAATTTAATTAGTGTCAGGAAACATCTGTACTTTTTCTCATTAAGAAGTCAACGGAAATTTGCTGAATATTTCTGAAGCGGCATAAATAACTCTGGCAGGTCATTACATGCAAGTGGGCCATCTTAATTACCTCCTGTTTTTCTGTTTCTTAAGGGCACAAAAAACTGACCCTTGAAGCCAGTGCCATTTGTACTTTTACTGTCTTGCACGTAAACATAAAAAGCCCCTCTTATCTGGCCATATTAAGTTAGGAATAGAAGCACGCACTTAATATACTTGAAGAAACACAGCTTCTGAAAAAAAACTCACTTGGGACGAGCCGAGTAAATGCGTAATGATATCGAAATAAGATGAATAAAATATCTAAGTCCTTTTTTCTTTAAAATCCCTTCAAAAGCGAGTTTTGCCTTTGAAATATATATAAATAGAAAGGTTAAATGCACTAGGGAACAATGTAAGTGACGTATTTCTCTATTACCTCCAATGATATTATAAGAAAATTTGCAGTTTATAATGATGAGGAAGGCATTTAAACTGAAAGAACAGTAACAGTTCAATGGAGGTTGAAGGATGAGGGAAGCTAAGAAATATTTATGAGACGTGCGTCACTGGAGTCAATTCCAGAGTCATCAATTTGTGCATTTCTTTATTTGATAAGTATATTTCGCTGCATCATGTTCTTATTTTCCAAAGTTGAAAGATCAGAATTTGATTCACACAATTCTGAGTGTGCTCTTGTCCGTGAAGTTCAGATCCTACTGGCCAGTTCATTAAGAGGGGGAGCCAGTCATATCAATCATTCTAATGGATAAGATCAGTCAGTTAGAAGGTTTTAAGTTAGTGAAGCTCACTAGATTTTTTTAGAACCGCTACGTATTGCTTTCAATTAGTATATTTATGCCTATTTAAATATCTGCGGCAGCAATTAAGTGACAAATGTTGCAAAGTTGAGCATCACCGGTTTCATCAAAATACAGCCAATTATCAGCTATTAAGAAAACTGCATTTTATTATCGTCCTATGGCATAGGAATGTGTGTATATGTTATGTTACAGAGTTTTTGCACGAAACCAAATCAAATTAGGCAAATAAACGAAAAAATATAGTCAATGTCTGAAGTTTAGCGAAAGTGGCCGGTCAGCACTGTGCGGACAGGATCTAAAGGCAAAATATATATAATCATGCAAGTTATGTGACTTTGTTGGATTAGGGTGAATTATCAATTATTTTTCATTGGTATGGCGAATTAAATTAACACAGGTCAATGAATGTCAAGAAAGAATGAAGTTGAAATAATGATGCTATGAGAAAAAGGAAAATTTTTCTTTTATTTACCTTCTCGCGCTTTCTGATTTGCAGCAATTATAGATAAAAAGAAGAATAGTCAAAAATGTATTAATACTTGAAGAAGGTGCATAGATAATTAAAGTTGATGGATTATCTCGAGTAACGGTTTCTTTATAATGAAAATATTTATTCAATGCGAAGAAGTTAACAATTTGATAATGACCTCATAGATGTGTTACTGCGCACTCTCCGCAGAATTCAGAGAACCTGATCCCTCTACATGATTTTAAACTCCCTTACTGAATTAGCATACACAATCAAATGACCACTTCTGTAACCTTTGAGTGTGCATTGCATATTTACAACGTTCCACCGGAATCGTATTCTAGTAGTGTTCTTGTCCACTCACCTGTTTGCGTTATCCCTAGAAGTAAATGTATCTGAACTGTAAATATAGACACGACTTGCCTCACATTATCATCACTGGTAATAATATCAAAAGGTGGTTTCATCCCTCGCATTCTTTCTCTCCCATTCAAAATTCCGTTTGATTCAATAACTTTCTTTCTCTACCATGTTATTAAAGATTGAGAGAAAATAGTGGAACATAGCTCGACAAATGTTTTAGCTTACTTGCCATTCTTAATAAGTTATTAGATTGGCAAGGTAAAAACGCAGATGTCAGTAATATTTTTTACTCATCAGGAGAAATATGACGGAAAAGGTTCAACTAGACTGTTAAGATTAAGTTTATTACTGCTTTTTAAATATCCACCATTGTTCAATGTACTTTTCGTTTTTCCCTGATTCCTAATCTTTTAATACTTTACAAATGTGTTTATATACTACTTATATCTTTAAAAAACCGAAGAATTTTAAAAAGGTACAGTTAGCGTTTAAGAACATTCAGTGGTTGTAAACGATAAAAGTTTAATGTGGTCTATGACAGAACGGCCGTTAATGACAATTTTCAATTAGAGATTCTGTAAAAGATTCACCAGTACTAGATATCGGGATTGTTTTCGCATTTTCCATAAAACACACAGGAGAAAAATAAAATTCCTGCATAAAAGCGGAAAATTTCTATGGAGCTTTCAAAAAAACAGATTGACCTTTTTGTTATTTTTCTGCCATACAAACTTCCATAAACAAAAGCATTTTAGGTAAAACTATAGATGACGTTGTTGTTTTTATTGTGTGCTGTAACAAAATATGGGATATATCTATATTAAAATTGTTAGCTAGTGAACCATATACAAGAAAGTTTTGTTTTCTCAACCATTCTAAGAAAAAATGAAATGAAGCTGCAAGATCGCCCCTTCCTGATTAAATAATACTGTTCAATAAGCACGGAAAATAGCTGACAAGTATTTGCTGCAGTCCAGGGTGCGAATCGTAGAATTTGAAATTTAGAACGGGAACTGCCCATTTAGTAAATATTGTACAACCTGAGTCTAGAAGGAAAATGAAGTAAGACTCTGATTCCTTGAAGATGCTCTCGGTATTTTTTTAATCCTCTCCCCTTTATCATTTATTGGACTTTCTTTTAATTGATTTCAGTTGCTTCCTACAATTAAAAATTGCAAAATTTTCTGTAATACTGTGGGTAATAATGATATCGTCAGAGTCAATTATATAAATTTCCCTTATACTATCATCGTTGAAATAGGGTTTCATAGCTTTTCTATATTAACTTGTCCATTTTAGGTTATTAGGAGAATTTTGATTACCAAACGAAATAAATCAATCAATCTCTGTTAGTCTAGTTGTCAATTTAGTCTTGAACGTTACTGAAAGATATTAGGCATGTCAAAAACTTACTATTTAGAACATTCACTCCAACACTGATTGTTAAGGAGGTATTGTAAGATGCTAATTTTTAACCAAACTCAATAAATGTTCAATTTATGTAGGAATAAATCAAACAGCCACTTGAAAAGTTACAAAATATTTCAGAATCCGCTTTGCAAATTTGCGCCTAATTCTTTTATTTTGATTAAATTTTCGTGATAGTCCAATTGTCGTGAGTCAAACGCTCTTCATAATATATTCAATTTTCTTTTCAGCAAGCACAGCTCACTTTACGTCAAATGACCTCTAACTAATCCAAGTCCCCCTTTCAGACCGGTAAAGAACGGATACTTATTAAAGTCGGTGGTTTAGTAATCTTATTTGCTCTCATTACTACCTTGTGTAAGAAGAGTGACATAAGTGAGGTACCTCTTATAGTCTTCTATATTATTTAAATAAATTCTGTTAAATGTTTTCTCAATTTTCACTTGGGAAGCCAATAACATATACGCACGCCTCATTTAATCAGTTATAAAATATAATACTCAACCTATTCACTAATTGTTAGAGTATATTTGAAAAGCATTGGCATAATTATGGAAATATGGGTCGAAATGTCGCTTATTACATTCGCCTCGACTGTCGAATCAGTGGACATTTTGTATCATGTCTATCAGAGTATGTTCTGGAGAATCGATTTTCAGTTAATGCACTAAAACACAACTAACCATTTGTACTTTCAGAGTGAACTAATTTAACCTCTCTTCCAATCTCTTCCAATTTCTAACTTGGGGTAAATTAAAGTTGATTATTTAGAAACTGAGATGGAGATTAGACCACTCAGAGATTAACGGATTGCAAATTAGAAATAATCGTTTGTGGCTTAGTATAATAATATTAAAGGTAAAATAACTCATGCAATTAATTTAGATTTCAACCTAATTTGAACTTTTATTGAATCGAGTAATCAATTGTAAGAAAATGAGGGGATGTCTTACCGCGTCGAATGCCATTGCTATTAGGAGATGAAGGCCCATGCCGAAAAGTCGTCGAGTTGTAGGAGGGAGTAAGAGGCGCTGCATAGGGATTATTTGAATTGACAACAGAGGGTGGGAGGACAACAATGGGAACTTCAACACCACCTCCACCACCTCCAAAAGAGGCAACGGAAGGGAAGAGTCGGGACGTATTGAGGGTTCTTCGACGGTCAGGTCGTGGGAAGCCTGCCGAGTCAACGATACTGCCATTCAATAAATCAGTGAGGTAAGGTGAGGGTGGGTATCCAAGTCCATGGGCAGTTGGTGATGTATTGCCAGCATTCGCAGCTGCTGTGCCGTTGAGATTGCGGTTTGGTCGCCAGATACCGTCTCGATCAAGACTTCCAGTCTTGCGTTCGGCAGCGACACTGGGGATTTGTGAATTTTCTTGGAGACCACGTCGGCGTGGACCATCTGTGAATGGGGGACCCTGCAGATTAGATGTCACTGACTTGCCGTTGAGTTGCGAAGGGGCCTTTATGATCGGTGACAAAAAGGTAGGCAACGGTAAATTAGTGTTTGAACTTCGATATCCTCAAGATCGAGGTATATGAATATCATACATGATTAATCTGATCATTTTTTCACAAATTTGAAAAAATACGCTTTTGAACGGCTGAAAAAAATCCTATCCAGTCTCCTGACCATGAAAGTCTATAAAATTGCTCATAATAAACAATCAAGGAAAATGTAAACTATTTGGCAAACATTAATATTTGATAGCTGTAATGTATTGGAAACTACTTACAAAAGGTCCAGAAGACCCTGAGAAAATGCGTCCTAACTAGACCACATGTTAATGAATTGTGCCAAGTTACAATTGCGGTAGACAATTACGAACGTTAAGAGTTTAATATGCTAAGAATTCATGTATCTGGGCTTCACTACGCCTGCTATATATCTTTTCTCAAGATATGGATATTAATTTCAGAGAAACGTGAGACAGAAAAGTTATAGTTCAGCGTTAATTATAGGCAATTTCTCTCAGATCTTTTGGCAAGATCGATTATAGGCACCTCTTGAACCTCACACCTTACATTTGCATTGTAATTTTCAAATGATTATTGGCTAGGATTATATCTATATAGCCCCGAAGAAATCTTTGACGATTATTATTAACTAGTGTCCAAGATGATAAGAAAATCATGACACGTGATTTCTTGCTTAATTTAAACAATGAATACGAGATCATTAAAAAGTGTAACTTTACAGAATTTATGTCGTTTATCCACTTCGATCAGTATTATATTAAAGCGATTAAATAAGCGTGGTAGTTACTCTTGGAATATTACATGAATATTTTTAAAAAGAATCGGAACTATAAGAAATAAGACATGAATGTCATTAATGAAATTAAAACACTAAGTCAGGTGTATAAACCCGAACAAGCGAAAATTTTTTCCTGACATTACAATGTAAATAAATCAGCAATAATCCAAATGTGACTTTAAGATTTCCCTGTCACGATGACATGGCTACAATGGAACAAATGAATTTTTTGAATGCTGACCAAACAGGTGAACACCTTGTTGGTGAAAAGCGATATGATAGTGTGATATTCCGTCTAGACTGAATTTGTTAAAATCGTCTTCATTAAAATGCTTTCGTCTATTCTGTCAGTCATTTACCATCCTGATTTTCAGTGCATATACAACCAAAACCTGTAATGTCTATCTATGCGACGACCGCTCAATGGTCAACGTGCAAGATCGCCAAGTTAGAGGTCACAAGATCTATACTCATCGAAGTATATTCAATGACGTGGATGACAATTCGTTCTATTTAATTCTGGTCAACAATAGAGGTGATAGAATGCAAGTTTCTCATGAAAGTGGTGTTGGGATACCATTTGATGAGGATTTCAGTTCCCTTAATGTGTTTCTTATCTGAACCTGCCCTACTAACTCTTGATGTTAATTCAAATCTTCACATCGTTTAAATAGAAATAATAAAATATTCACCTCTATATTTTCTATTCTATTCTGTTTTGCAAATAAATTCTTTACTATTTTTCGTCAAGGTCACAAATGCATAGGCAAATAAACCACCATAATTATCTCCCTTTAAATACTTTAGCTTACGTAAGTGTTTCAATTTACTTAATTATGTTTTGTTGCGAAGAGTTTAATTGAAATTGACCCTCATTAGACATGCATTAAAACACCTTCTGTTTCTACTTAAGCTTAAAATAACATTGGTTTAAGGCATATCAAAAGCAACCGCTCATTTTCCAACTAAATCGATATTCTGAAAATAATCGCATAACTTTAAGAGACTCATCTAAGAAGTTAAGTTCAGAGTTAATTAACAATGAATAAGTCATAGCCAACCGAATTTCTATAATTTCATAACATTATCTACCTGATTAACATCCACTCTCAGTGGTTGATGGCGCTTCGTTAGCGGTTGCGTCATAATCGGTCCCTGTTGTACTTCTGTTAGTTTACGCGAAGTCATCGCCCTTGTGGGTACTGCTGCACGATTGCCACTGACAACTGTTGACACAGTATTGGAAGGATTTCCCTGCATACGCCTGAATGTTTGAGGAGTCAATGGTGTACTAGAACTGAGATTCAGAAGAGAGTGAGGTTTTAGAGTGGCATCGTCAAAAGATGCTGAAAATTCAATGTTATCAGAAGCTTCATCAATGTCGCTGCCCATGGGTGTTGGTTTGACGGTGTAGATAAACTGTGGATTTGATGAGGAAACGGTTTGGAGAGGTGGTGATCCTGGTGCCGATTGAGACAATGGGGTCGTTAGTATTTCGTTAATTGTTAGCTGAAATTAAAATAAATTATATTACTTTCCTATTTCCACCGAATTTCACAAAATGAATATAAGAGGAAAGGTAGTCTGATTCCTTATAATCAGACACATACGCTATCTATCCAAAATCTAACATAATTAGTATATTTAATAATAAAATTATGCTTCAGAAATTTGAATCTACTTTGAGTGAACTCTGGTGAGCTCTGTCACTTGAAAATTATGCAGATTATTATTAATATTAATATTAATTAATATTAATCTCTTATTCTGATATCGAAAAAAAATGATTTGAAGTTGTAAGACTGATCATCGAATTAAAGCACTGAGTCCGTAAGTACCTGCGTCGTTTATAAGAATTCTCTCTGAAATCCACGAAACAAAACATGAAATTCGAATTTTGTAACGTGAAATGTTGAAAATATGTTGACGTTATTCAAATTGTCTTTGTTTATCTTACGACATGTTGGCCCTCCTCTTTTCTGTGCCATTGGCTGGCCCTTGTTACCGCCTGTCTTCAATTAATGTACTTGAAAGATGAATCTCCATGCATTTCCTAAATTTTTATCAATGTTATTACTGATTTCTGAAATCAATTATCTCGACCTCACAGTGGTGCTTGAAGGGCTTGACCCTACCATAACCTCAAGTTCCCTGTAGATAACCATCGCGTGTCCTCAAGTGGTTTATTCTAACTATCGGAATAAATAAATTAATTCTTGAATGAGTATTGCTAGGGTTCAATATCCTACACGAAATATCCCACAGCGATATCCGAACCCATTTCATCTGTCTATGTTATTAATTCTATACGAGACTATATAAAGCCTCTTTTAAACACCACGCAGAGGACACATGGACGCACATGCTTGATTCCCTCTCATCTCCTCTCTCCCTTATCTCTCTTACTCTCTCCAGTTCTTCTCATGGTTTATTCAGTACACTTTGGCCTGCGCAATTCTTTGTGTTCTACTTTTGAAACCGTTCTTTGCTTTCGTTAGCCATTAGTTAAAGCCTTAGAATCTACAATCAAGATCAGTTCATCATGTTACACTACCGTAACATAATCTTTCCAAATCAATACTAGGACCTTGGGCCAAAACCCATAAATGTGTTGTCCTTGGTTCTTTTTCACAAGAATTGATGTTTCAAGAATAGTAACTTTAGCTAACTTTTTTGCCGCTTGCAGTTCTACCAAAGATGGAGATCTAAGAAGTTATTAACTTGTTCCTAGAGTAGCAAAATCATATTTTCCGTATTTATTAATGAGCATTAATTAAATATTTCAATTTTTCATTTTTTAAGGTCAAGGTAAGTAAAAAATATAACAGCTCAATAGCAATCTCATTTTAGTGAACGTGTAAAAAATGTCATAAGTTATGTGTAGTGTAGCAGTGCATGAAAGCGTCTCTTAGTATTCTTAGTGATGTCCAAGTGCAATATGGCTGACTTCAAATAGGGGTTAGATTCTGAATGGAATACTAATTGAGTAGGCAAGGCATGGTTTTAACCAATTAACTGGACTAGTATTGTGAAGACAGAAGAGACACCACCACTCAACCTTATTAAACTGCACAAGAATTACAAGCACCAATGCAGTTTCCACCCAAGTGCTTTCAATATAAGATTCAGCTAAACTCCCAAATTCCAAAATATTTTGACCAGAATATTTTTTGACAAGGAATATTCGATTCACAGGTCATTAAATTGAAATCTCCATTTTTTCCGCTAAATTTTCAATTGAAAGCTTTCAATCTCCTAATAAAAATTTTATCTATTACAGGAGAAATAAATGGTTAATAATTTTCGATCATGCAGACTTGGGAACACGTACAACTGATTTTCATTTATTTCTGTATATTTAAATTCGAACAAATCTGGAAGCTTAAAATAGTTGTTACCAGTTACGTTTTGAATACTATTTATAACCAAAACAAATTACATTGAACATTCCAATAAATAATAAAATGCAAGAATAACAGAAAGAGAAATAATGGCATTTAGAATCACGTGCTTCAGTTTTGAATCTTGCCAAATCAACTTCACTTTTCCCGTTCACTTTCTGCTTGACCTTCAAAATAACTTTGACTTTGATTGCTGTCAAAATATATGTTATGGTCGCTATAAGGAAGTGTAGACCTTCCCAGGAATTGAAATATAAAAGGTGCATAAAAGTTTTCATTTATAGGAATCTTTCAAACTGCTGAATTATAAATGAAACTGAAGATTTTCGTTAAAATGGCCTAATATGTCAAACTACATGGTACCGAATCTTTTACAGAATTTCTCAAAAATTGGTGATTCACCACTTAGGTTCTATCGAAAGGTTTCAAAATCTGTCCCTGAGCAGAAAAGTCTGAAAAAGTTGTTTAAGAAATGATAATCACTATCTCAATTCGAAAAGATATTAACCTTAAAGTTCAGATTGAGCAAAATTTTGCTGTCATAAATACGACGCTTATCAAATAAGAAGTAGATCACGATGATTAATTTCGCCTAAATGTGCCTAGAAGTGATGCTTCTGATTTTATATTTTTAGAAGTGAATACCCATTTAGCAGTAGTTAAGGGAGTATAAGCATGTTCTTTCCTCACACAGAAGTGCGCCATATTTATCCTGTTGGAATAAATTAGAGATAAAAGTTAGAGATTTGTTGACAGCTGAAGACAGTTACAATATAAAATAACCAGTACTTTTGGGTTATTGGGTTGGTTATATGTAATTAATGGCTGAAGTAGTAAACTTATATATAATGCAAGTTTAGATCCTTTATTAGTCAATACCATATTAGTCAATCAAAATAAACCGATTTGATGTGCAAGAATTTCCTCATATAACCATAAATATTATTATATCTTTTAGATTTCCGGGTCTTATTTTAGGTAAGTGAACATGACCACATTTAAACAAAACCAAATGAAGTGAAAATATTAGAGTCAATAAACTGATCCTTACAATCATCAAAAAATGAAGAAAACACTATTTTATTCTTGAAAAATTAACCTCCAATAAAATGCGATCTTTGTCCCTATTTTGGACTTTATTTATCCGCAATAGTTTCGACGTATTTCGACACATATTTTTTTCATTTTTGCCTTAGCTCTATATTAAAGTTGGATCATTTTAAATCTCAGAATAATCGAGTGCTAGTAGATCAGTCCATTTAACTAAAATATGAACGATTTTGATTTTCGATAAGATAAGACAAATTCCCAATTAGACTTCTAATTAAAGACATCTTTATTGACATTACAACAACCTATTTTTTTCAATTTCCACATCTACCTAAATGGAATGTGAGATATTTCCCCCAAAACAAATCAATACAGAAGTAATAGAAAGCGAGATTTCAGAAAAGACTCAGTCTTCTGACGAGTACTTTATTGGCAGCGAGTTACAATAACTGTAAATATCAATGTTAATTTATTGGATTCACTATATTGCAATTTATGCTTGCATACAAGAAATTCAAAATTCAGAGAGCTAAAAATAGATTTTTTAGAGAAAACTTCAATTAAGATAAATTGAACTAGATAATATACAATTTAAGTATATTCTTTTCTCGTTTACTTCCTCGATTTACTGAATGTATTTCGATAATTGTCCTTAAAGAGGGTCATTTCCGTCTTTATAAATTGGTATTTTTAGTCTTTCTTTGCAGACCATCGACAAGCAGAGCTGCGAGGCTATAAATTGGACACAGCCTCACTAGTTAAAAGAATTATTTGCAAATCGCCAACCATTTGTCATTTAACGAATGGAAAATATTTTTTAATTTTCTTTAGAAACACATTCTGATGATCTTCATAGAAAAGTGATGATTTCGATTTAGAAAACAGGTCATTTTTATCCACTTTGACTTAAATACATAAATTAAAAACAGTGCATCCTTAACCTCATTTTGCTACTTAAAAGTAATCAGCTCTGATGAAAAATCTTCCGAACTTAATGTTTCCCTATAGACAGACATTCAATTAAAATTACTGCAATACCATGCTTTCAAAATTCTACTGTGCAACTTTTCTCTACTCGACGGAACAAAAATGATTTACTTTGGAAGTAGATAACCATTTATAATCATTGATCAAAATGAGACATTTAATTAATTTGATCTCTCTTACTTTTTTATGTATCCCGTCATAACAAACTGGTTTTTAGTTTGCAAAATCATCACTACATTCCCCCTTTCATTATATGCCCGACTGAAAATGGAATGCGAGGCATTTACAGACAAGGACGGATTTGGCATGTTTTTACAGGAGGACGTGGGGACAGGGGGAAATACGAGGTGTGAAAACCTGACCTTAGGAGTTAAAATGTCATCTACGAAAACCCGAACACCCCCGCAATCGATGTCAGAGGGAATGATTTTTCACTTATAAAGGAGGAATTCTGATTGAACTTAATATAAATGTTACATTGAATTTATTTATTAGGAAAAGGCAGTGTTTGCTTCAAGCGACGCATGCATTTTTAAAAGTAGAAATCAAAATAATGGATTGATTGCCATTTTTTAACGCATGGAGTGAAGTAAAATGATGCCCAATTCACCTATAAATTGCTAAATGTCTTTTTGCGGGAACTAACGAAGACTCGCGATTTTCTTTCACCAATCCCAATTAAACTAAAGTGTAACTCATGGTGCTTATGACAGTATCTTGAAATGATACGACGGTTCTCTTTTCGTTTTTTTGGTACCTTCTTAAATTTAGGACATAAAGAATGTCCTAGATACCCACTTCATTTCAAACAGTCATTATGTGGTAAACAGATATCCAGAGATATAGTCCTGCACTTGCTCTTCCAAAAGATTCATTCAGTCCCCCTGTAGACAAATACCTTGAGGTACGTTAGAACTGGCAGCCAAACGGCTGTAGGCGAGTCGAAACATTTGAAACTATCGGTTAGCAGAATAACATTACCAAAATTCACTTTAATAGAAGAGGTACCAGCCTTAAATTTGCACAAGTCCAGACTAAATCCTTCTTATGCCAAAGTAACTAAGCTAAATTAAATTTCAGGGTCACCCAAAGGTTTGACTTTCGAAAGCTTTTCAGTTCAAAAGTATCGAACACTTCCAATCGCTACAATGATTTAGCAAATATTTGATTACATCTGGGTCTTAAAAGAGGTACTAAAAGCGCGTTTAAAATTATATTAAATTGATTCAGATGAAAATGATATGAAATGGCCTCCGGAAATGACGTTTAATAGCCATACCAGAGACTGTTATAGTAAACATGTGATCTTAAATAAACGATTAATAACAATGCTCATATCTTGCTCTAAAATGCTTGTGGTATATTCCTTAAGGGACAAATATACGAGTCTCTCGAAGGGGAAGAAGTGCAGTAGATTGAAATGAAGTTCTACTCGATTTAAAAGACATGTGTTGTATTCCCTTTTTATTCTCTTCACTCAAATGTTCATTGACAGTGATTATTCCGTAACTCAGAGGAAATGATCTTATTTCTGTTATCGTTTAAGTGATTTTTCATAATATTTCTTTAATTAAAGCGTTTCTCTCTGCCTCCTAATTGGCTACTTCTAGTAAAATGTCTAGAAAATTACAATACTTTTTAAGATTAAACCGTAAAGTGTTACGTATCAAATCAGTGTACTAATTCATATTGGAACAATTATCAGATTTACGCTCGAATAAAAAATTTGAATCGAATGGCCTGATTTTCATAACATATCTCTACTATTGCTGTTAGAAAGTTGTGCATTCATTACACATATGGTTAATATTATTTTATAATCAAGACAGCTGGATACGCATGAATCATCGATAAAGATTCTCCGGGGTACTCAAGAATAATGCATCTTACAAACAGCCAAAACACTTTTGTGGCAAATATTTAAAGAATTGAATAATAAAGGAGATTAATTGAATAATTTTAAATAAAATACTCACTGAATTCTTCTGTTGCCCAACATAAGTTCCTGCATCAAAAGGATTGTGAACAACTTCAGTTCGATAAATAGGCATAGAGGAAGTAGCCACACCGACCGAACCATTTGGTGGCGATCTGACATCCTCATTAGCTGATGTCATATAGGGCCTCATTAGCGCATCCAGTCGTTGGCTATCAATTTTCTCCACATCGCCCAAAGAACTATCCGAGAATCTCCGACTTCGATAAATGCTTTCATAATTAGCGTAGTTATCATCCATTACGGCAAGAGGACTCTCTGTGTTACGTAAAGGGGTTGATGGAGATGCTGGAACACTCCCTTCGTCGAGATTGGAAACAAGCCGAAGATTTCGAGCAAGACTTTGACCGTCTGTGGTGATTCGGCGTTCTGATCGCATTGATTGACGTAGTTTCGGGGGTCTGGGTGGTTTGTGGAGATCTCCTGTGATTCTGATGCTGTTATAGAAATCATCTGGCTCCCATTCGTAGATACCCTGAGCTTGAGAGTCATTGGTGCGACTAAAGGTACCTCTCACACCATCTATTAGAAAGGACATAAAAATGCGATTGATTTTAAAAGCTTCTTCATTTTAAGTCTAGACTTTGCTATTGGCTATCAAAAGTGTTACTGAAATAAGAAAACTGACAAATATATTACCGAAAGTAATTGAAATCACATCAAATATCTAGATATTGTAAATATGTGTAACATTCTGTACTATGTTCGATAGATAACATCGACCAAAATAGACCTATTAAGGAATGAAGACCCATTAGTTTTTGTGATTATGTGGGATACGTCAATTAAAAGTGCGCTAGCCTGAAAAAAAACTCAATTGGAGTCAAACCATTAATAAATTTACAGTTGTCAAAAATAGATCAATGGAAATATTCACCAAAAATACATCCGATGCACTTGTATGACTCCCGTTTTCATGATGCTTTGATTCATCAGGTTGTTTACTACGTGACTTTTACCCATCTCAGCCAATAAACCCTTCATTAGTCATGATTCCGACCATCCGACGCGATCCAGAATGGCGAGCTAGTGCTAGAGGTCCTTCCTAAACCATCCTTCACACAAATTGGCAAGTGAATTTATTTTCGAATATCTTTTCAGCTTTTCCATTATTCAGATAATTAAGTTTTTTATTAAAAAAAGCATAAACAACTTGAATGGTGATAGGAGGAAAACGCCAGTGCCAACCTGCTTTTCATGCCACGTCTGGTCATTAACAGTCTTCGATCATTAAGACTTAATAGCTGCATGTATTAATTGAAGCTTATGGCTATTTCTAAGGTAATAAATCAAGAAATATTTCCTCCGATAATTTTATCGCTTATAATAATTATTATCACCAGGTGTTCATCGGTTGGGTTGCGTTTACGTTTATGTCTATCTTACTTCAAATTTCAAAGGTTAAATATCAGAAAAAATGGAAAAGATGCTGAGTTAGAGAGATAAAATCTCCAGTAAGATTCGTTTTACAATAGAAATGTTGATTTTAAAACGATCAACTGTGTGTTTTTTCCACTTCATTCGTTATCTCATTCGGTAAATTATTTTTTTAATTTTGCTTGTTTAGAATTCACCAAACAATGCGGTTTGGAAAATAAACAATGAACGGATAGGAAGAATAGAAAAGTATCTATATTATATTCATTTTTACAACTTTTAACGATTATATGTTATTCGGGTTCTCCGTGTTGAACTACATTATAAATTCCCCTTGAGATAAGGCGATATGAATATGATTAGGTTTTCCCTGTCGTCAAGTACGTCCCGTTTGTCTATCAAACAATTTTAATTGACAGAATATAATACGATGCGATCTAGTAGGACGTGGTGTCTCTGAAGTCTTCTGAGTCTCCGTACATGTTTTCCCAATATGCTACAGGCTAGTCGTTCACTTAACACGCATTGGTGAGTGATCCCCGATGAACCATGATCTCGAGCTTTGCAAGTGTGCGAGATAATTTGAACTGACATCTAGATCAAAGAATATTCGAATGGAGAACACTTTTACTGAGAAGACGATAAACATTTTATCTACTATAAAAAAATTTGAGATTTAGTCATATCTTAGATTTTACAGCAATATTATTTCACTACTTTTGGTTCGATTGGCAAAGATTAAATTATGGCTCCAGACAAGAAGGGTTAACGATTGTAACTTATTTAGATATTGTGCTTTACCAGTTGTCATACCAGTAAAACCAGAGTGCAGGAATTGGTATTATAAGATACCACAGAAGAATGTTGTGACTATTGTTATTCAGATCCATAAGGTGGAAGGTAGAAAACCTATAACTTAAATTCTGCATTTATTATTAATAAATTACATTTGATTACGCGGATTTGGGCATATGGTTGGGAAATAATATAGCTGTGACAGAATTTCTTTCTTAGGTAAGAACATGAAAGAATAGCAACAGGTAGCTTAGAATCTCCAAGACAATGTCCGTTCACAGAATTCTATAAACTTTAGCCAGGACATCAACACATATTAGACTCTACTTCCTATCAGCAAGTGAATAATTTGCAGCTAACTCATTCATTTATTATTCAAATGAAAATTTGATTAATTTGCCTAATCATGAATTTACTATTTTTATTCAGTTTCAAAAATGCAATAGTATATAGTGTTTTACTAAATTCTTATGGGAGAGATAAAGTGTATGAAGCGCAAATTTAATAAATAAAGGTAATAAATTTCTACAGATAAATAAGAGACAATCCATTTATTGAGATGAAATACATTGAGATGACTTCTGACTTCAAGAATGATATACTTTTCCGGACTTCACTGTATTCTAGCACAACCTAATGCAGGAATTCCTAGATATGTATATATGCATTTTCTGTTAAAGATAAAACATAAATTTCAGTACCAATGAATTTAGCACTAAACGCAGCATACACTGAAAGACTTAAAGTTCAACGGAGAAAATTAATCTCAGGACTATTCTCTAGCAGAGCTTAAGTGCAAAAAATTCACCCAACCAATTTTTTGGAAAACCCCTCGACCAAGCTTCAAATAAAAAGCTCTTTTTTCTTTTAAATTTTAACTGCTTTTGAACTAAAAGTGATGAATATAATCCATAAAAAAGCATAACCAAATTGCAATCATTTAAGACTGCGATTAGCATGAGCGATCTCTCACAAATAAAACACTAAACGAAGTCTATTTTCGTCTCACAATTTGTAAAACCCAATTACGATAAAATTTGTGCATGTACGGTAAAATACAACTTCGTTGATTGCATGCGAAGATTCACGGTAAGGAAAGCAATATTTTTGTACTGTCGAAGATACCACTGTCCAAATGATAACCACCCTCAATGATGTCAAGTATCCAATTTCTGGATTCTTTAATTCTTACAATATACATAATCAGGTAAATAGCCATATACCGCAATTTACTTCACTGTCTGAATACTAAAGGCGATACTATTCTATCATTGGTTGATATTGTTTATTCATCATTATTATTCACATTCGCTCGTTCAAAACCGTTTGTAAGATGCTAGTTTCATCTATTTTATTGTGCATTAGCGTAATCTTTAACAGAAAATTTCTAATTCCACCCGCCACAATCTCTTTAAACACCTGACGTAGAAACTTTACCTTTCATACTGTGTGCGTGCGTATAAATAAGAACTTCAACGTATGAAATCACAATTCAATAAAATAAAATGAACATATTTTATGATTTTTTGCCTTCAATAACAGCTTAAGAGGATAATCTCATTACCTAATTAATTAATCTTACGATTAATCAAATGTTATTGCATATTTCTGCATTAAATTTTAATCTTTAGAATGTTTTACATGAGATTAGTGAAGGGAAAAATTATTTTCAAGGTTTTATTTTAAACTAAATATTGATTTCTTAAAACAGATACCAATGGTATAGTCATGAAATTATTAATGGTGAATTTTTTTGAACCATGAAGTCGGACTTTGCATCAAACTCCCTACGTGGATAATAAAATGACAATTTTTCTAATATATTTAGCGAAAATCATAGCAGAAAATAAGCAAGATATTTCTTTCTGAATAGCAAAACTCAGTCTCCAATTAACTAATTTCAGCAGATTACTCATTTGCATGGAGAAGTATCAGACACGTTATGTTGTCGACGAAATATTATTTTTTTGAATTTACAATTCAGTGGTTATAACAAGAATATATGTCTTTAAGTTTGATAGCACCCAACATTAAATATTATTAGTTACTTCTGCTACTTTTTCCTACTTGTATCTTTCGGAGACTTAACACAAATTTAGCACTTTATTGTATAGAAGAATTGCCGTTTTGGCTTCGTACCAATTAATACAAGATGCTTTTTTTAGTAACATTTAGTTTTAGATATTTTTTTGAGATAAGGAAAACTATTTGGAAACCTCTAAAGTTTTACACAGTGCAAAGGTTCCAAATTATACACCCAGTACACATGTTCCCGACCGCAGAATATGGGTGGTTATGCCTCACAAATATTCATCTGAATAACTCCCAGAGGTGCTCTTCTTGACTGACATTAACCGATAGTTTATTGTACACAGATGACCGTCGAACTTAAATGACTCTTGATCACCCAAATCAAAGCATTCAAAAACACTTAATAGACATTTAAAATCATCTAAATTTTTTAAACTCTCTGAGCTCCTCCTATCAGAAATCTGCTGAGATTTAACATAGGTGTAAGACTTTATTAGAGTATTGTGTCGATTTTATTCCCCTAATTAATAACCATATCTAATTTACACCAAAATCTCTGAGAAAACTCTACAGAGTATTGAAAAAGTGGAAATATCTTAAACTGTGCTATTGGATTTAAGACTTTATCAGTGTATAGTATACACGTGATCACTTGTTATGTCCAACTTTTAGGTCATTTTCACTCTCATCAAAAAGGCGAAAACCGAGAGCGTTTGTATTTGCTTAGTTAGCTGGATTTGACCGTCCAAATTTTACGAGAATCTCTTGCAGAATAACACATTCACAAGGATTCGATTTTCTTCATGGCTTAGTTTGAATCAACCTGTAAATATACATTTGGGATTTTTCGCAAATCTCTGCCACTACAAAACATTAAAGAATGAAGAATTCAGATGTAGAATCCATTAGTCGTGCAAAATTAACTAGATCATCTTGTCCTTTATCGGTATGAATGTACATTTAACAACCGGAAAAATAATAAACGAAGTGACTAGGTTTAGTTTGAAGTCCGCAGACCTCGCCCAGTGAATTAATAGTGATTGTGAATTCATCACGAGATAAATCTCATTTCTTTATCAGAGATAAAGACATTCTAACTCATATCATCTCCCTGATCAGCTTTACAAAACTTCTGGTTATCCTAAGTGGTCATTATTGTAGTCTTTGAATCAGAAATTTTATATGATATGATTAATTGCCATAGTGTCGAGTTCATTTGTTTCATGTCATAAAAGGTATTAACCGATTAATAACGATAATCCGCAATAGTTATTTCCTCTTGTAGTACTTATCGTAAAACAAAAAATTTCCACAACTGATTCGCTTTGGTAGGATGTTAGGTATCATGAATGTTCCAATAAAATAAAACTGGGTATGCATAAATAATAATCTCTACAAGTGTGGAATGCAGTGGAATGTGGGAGATACTGTTACACGCGGTTAATCTATATATGTCTCTTACATGTAAATACGTAAATTGTTTTAACGAAATAGCCAATTTGCTGATATGTGATTCTCCTATTTTGCATCTAACTCAGCGAAGTTAATAGGTGCTTGACAAGCGAAGTTGGTCCTAAAGACCAATGCTCAATATACTGGCTATCATTACCAATCAGATCAAAGATCCCTGTCTGTTAAATACCTTCCACACACCCACACTCACATACATTTCCGAATTCCTTAAAATCCTATTTTGGTCATTTCTGGGGCATTCTATTTTTCTTAATCTATGGGTCTGAACGCGTCGCTGGAACCAGTGCACTCACTGAGGGTAATTTTGACAGGGGATAAAGGTTGGAATTAATAATGCAAGACACAAATATTCCTCCTCAGAAAATGATTTGCTTCGTATAAAAGGTGAGTTGATCTTTTTAATTAGTGACTAGTGTGGACAAACAAGCCGGAGAATACAGCTTAGTGGGTCTAATGCATTCCTAAACTAACAGCTGTGTAAGGAGGATAGTTAGTTGGTACTTAGGAGGAGAATCGTAAAATAAATTAGAAGTACAGGCACTTGCAACTTTGATCACGTGACCTGCCAGGTTTGGACCTGAAGAAGCTACTTGGCTCTGGCACCGCCTATTAATTCTTTAATCTGATGGCCATATTTGGCACCTTAGGCATTTTGATGCCGAGAAAGTAACTTCTAGAAAAGATTTTAGATGCTCCTGGAGATAGCGTGACTCTGAAGTTGTAGCGTGCAATATGTAGAATTTAAAATAAAGGCAAATCTTAGTTCTCTCACCTCATCCTAGGCTCATTTTTTCTGTCCCTAATGAGCTTTAAATAACCTAGAAAGAATAAACCCTATCTGGGTAAGCCTTATCCTTAGGCTATTTGAATTTCAAAGGACCAACTTCCATATAATTTACAATAGGATTTTTCGAATTAAAATTTGATTAGAGCAATCAATATGGCACCTATTTAAATCACTTGGGTACGAAAAATTAAATTTTCTCCATCAAAATTTTGGTTTTTACCATAAGACTTGTAAATAAGAAGTTAGGGAGCTCTGCGGGCCAAAAATATCTTAAGCTATACGCACATTTATTAGAAAAAAAAATGTTTCGAGAGTCTAACGAACGCATAGTTATCTTTGAATATTTTGGTTCATATCCATTTACCGTGGGAATGGCATTCCCTGAATAGAATGCCCCCCCCCCTCCACTCAATAGTGCAACTGTAGGTTTTTAGATAATCCTTTTTATTAGATCTCACCATGACCAAACGCCATTGAGCTCCATTATATTAAATATTAAAATAGTATTTAGAACCATCCAAATTGATCAACTGATCAGCATGCCCTGAATATGGTGAACATGAACTTACTTAAGAATTTAAGGATCAAAGCTTAAGGTTTGAACTTTGGGACATTAAATTTGAAACAGAGAAAATTTTAACAAACTATCTTTAGTCTATGCAATCAAATTACATCTTTTTATCTCTACTCAATTTCACCATTCTCTTTGTTCAGATGCTCCTCCATGGTAGGAAAATGCCTTTTTTCTAATGTGTTCTACAGACAACAGCAAATAAAACATTTTGGATCAGATTTACTGCCAGAAGAATATGCTTACTGAAAAAATAAATAAATATGCATTGGAAGGAGTCGTAGGAGTCATCGTTCTTCAGACGGGTGAATCCTCACGGGGTCACTGAATTGTATGAAGTAGTGAACTAGAACCAGATCGTAGAAATTAAGACTATGGCTAGCAGATAATAAAAACAAACAACAGTTATTGAATAAACCTCAATGAGGACTCGAGGGATTAAGAGAGAGAAGAGAGGGAAGCGTACGAACAGATAAATAACAACGTGCGTTTGCGTGTGTATATGTTTACCACTTGGACAAAAACACGCGTGAGGATATGAGTGCAGGTGTACTTTTAAATGAAAAGGACCAGTTAGAGAAGAAAAGGAGAATCGATAAGTTCATCTAGACATGACAGGTAGGAATTTGAGCCATAGGATATAAAAGCGAAAAATCAATAGATTTTCACGAAGAATATAACGAAAGGGTAATTTTCTTTAACAAATAGAAGATTACCCTCCTGATTAAGCAAATCTTTTGGTTACAGCTTATCTTAGAACCATGCTATATGCAATCTATAGATATATTATAAATCACAAAATACATGTACGCCAGTAATATTACTGTGATAATTCTCACTTTCTATTAAAATCTATGCGTCACAAGAATTTAGACAATTGCAATTTAACCTTCAAAAACGAACTATTATTAAATCTTTGATACTTAGGAGCAACAACATGCATCTTATTTAAATAAGTATTACTAATCATGGGAATTTTATGCACAAGCATAAAGAAATTTCTTGTTACATTTACGAATTGACAAATTAAATTATAATCTCATAAGAAATTTAATCCTTCAGAGCAGATTAGAAATTATTATAATAAAACCTTGCTATAAAACCTAATTAATTACCAATCCAAAAGGTATTTTGGAAGGCAACAGACATTTAACTTGTTATTCAGCCAAGGTAATCATTTCGGGACAAAAACTCGTGAAATAATTGTCTGGAAATAGAATAATTAATGTGCATGAAGAAAAATAAGCAGTCCTATAAAGTATCCGTTAAGGAAAGTAGTAAAAGTTTTTTAGAACATGGGAGTTAATCTTTGGAGCATATGAGGTCTTTAGATTGACGTAATTGTTTTCGGTTAATTGTTAAAACATAAATTATTGGATAATTTTGCATCGAGAACACCAACAGCAGTTAACTGATATCGAACGCGCAAAATAATGGGTGCAAAACCATTCGTAACGATATCGGCTTTTTATTAATGTCCTTCTTTAAACCCCAGAATCTTTAATTTTGTACGTATGCTATAGTCTTGACACTCAATTTTCCCATCTGCATTTTCAAAATGTTTTCCGTTGTAGGAATTCCTTAAAATCAAATTGCTAAATCGGTGAGTATTAAAATGTTTAGAAGAAAAGGTAGAAGAAATTGATTTTCTTATTACCTTTCTGAATTCAAAGGTATTCCATAAATACGAAAGGTAGAGAATATAGGCTTCCGAAAAATCCCGTTGAATATGATGGAAAAAGGCCAAAGCTGAAGTGCTTTTGCTTTTTTTCTCGAGACTATCAGTTCAAGGGGTTGTCTTTAAGTCGCCCGTCATTCTTATCAATAAGCATGCTCACGCTGCTCCAGGGGGCTTGATATATATTCAGGTGTTGTTTCGATATCCAACCGTCAATAATATGATGACAATTTGTATTCATATTTAATCTTTGCTGAGTTAATAAAGTGCCTTGGAGTAACTGTATTCTGACTTATTTTCCTCCGAATCTTAACCCACTTTAGCTTATCACCAATTAGTGGGCAAATAGATTTTAGCGGCAGAAATTTACACCGCATAACATTAAAATAGTGCAGAAGAGTCTCACTTTACAAAAGAAGTTAAACCTCTTCGATAAACTAGAACTTGAAGGATACACATTTACATTTCCCATTTTATATCATTGATATCATCTATTAACAAAAAATAATAATAACGAAACCAAGAAACCCTTTTGCTTTCTTATCAAAATCTGAGATAAATTCATCTTTTCAAATCACTCATATTCTTTGCCATTAATAACAAGGAGCAATATATGGTATTTGTTAATAGTATCATGCTAAATGGAAATCAACAATGATCGATGATCAATAATACAGTTAAATGTATTTAAGCGAATTCTGCGAACATTTGACCTAATGAGGTATTTAAGCCCCCTATTTACTATACTCCGTATCAATAATTCTTGCAAAATTTACATAAAATGCGTTTAAGGACAAGATTAGATGGAAAGATTCAATCGCAGAGAGCATTTATAAGACATTAAAATCTATAATCTCACTAGAAACTGGTAAAGCTTCTAATATTTTGTATATTGAATGTATACAATTTTAGCTAAAACAGAAGTACTAGCGGAAGGGGATAAAGCTCTCAACACGAATTTAACTCTCAAAGTTATTAATTTATAGCATTTTGCTTCCGAAATTTCATGTTGAATGGAAGAGTTAAAATAATAACATACCATATGAACCTTGCATATTCCTACTGCTTACAGTCGGATTTCCGTCTGCAAACCGAACAGTCTTCCTGGATGTCGAATCCCCAGCCACATTTGACGATGCAATCGAATTACAACTATCGTTAAACTCTCCACCATTATTAAGATCCACAGTGTCCCAAAATCCCTTGGACTGTCCGTAGAAAACTCCTCGGGGAGAATCTCCCCCCACATCAGAGGGCGCCTTTTGACCTTTGAGGATGCCTCGATGAGTAGTTGGGGTTGAAGACGACACTTGTGGTGTAGGAGGACGGTAAGAGAGTTGAACTGCAGGTTCAGCAGGTTTTGGGCTTAGGGAAGAAGACCTGTGGCCTCTTCCATTAGTACTTCCATGGTTAGAATTAGACCACTTTGAAAAGTGAATTTGAGGTGGGATCATTTCAGAGTTGACATCATCCAGACGTCTCTGATGGAACTTAGACGATATCTACAAGAGTTAAGTAATTAGATGCATTTCTGTATGATCAATGGTAATCCATTAATGTTTAATATTCCTTACCAAATTGATGTCGTTTTCATATGCCCCGCGGTTGCTTAGAGGATAGCTACCATATCGATCGTAGGAAAAGCAAGATGAAGAAGATGGAGGCGAACGATAGGAGGAACAAGTGGATCCCCGATCAATGTGGTTCATCCCCACTGTCCGGGGTGTCAGAGTTCCCATCGAGTGAACATTCATTCGAACCACTTATTGTGGTAGTGTTGCCTTGTACAAACGCCGATAATTTCTAGTTTTCTTCAAATAGATCAACTGAAAAAGGAAAAAAAACAAAATTTACGTTAAGGCAGTACTTACTTTATTTAGCAGATAAAAATCAAATCGAATCATTCCTCAAAATATGGAATTTAATCGCTCTATTTTTTTCAGATTATCAAAATTAAACCGGAAGGATAATGCTAAAAGCGAATATAGTAAATTTCGGTGAGCTGACAGTATGAAAAACCTGAATTTAAATATAAAATATGTTAAATATAATATAGTGATTTTTTAATTACTGTTTCAAATCGACTGAAGCATTAACTGCTATTTCCACACATAAGTGTCGGTTATATTTAATGTTTTAATCTGGCATTTTAAAAGTGAAAAATCCTAATTTCTCCACTTCACACCGGTAAAATCAGCTGCTAAATCTCAAAAAGGAAGAAGTATGCATCTTTATAAAATTTTCGATTTTAATTTCTCATTAACAACTATTTTTTATTAAGTAAATGGCAACTTAAAATACAATACGTTGGATATACGTTTATAAAAATAATTCAGTAATTATTTATCGGTGAAGCCCATCCCAAAGGGATTCCATCATTTCCTAATAGGATTTTGCTTCAATATATAAAGTCTTTTATTTATTGAATATATATATTTGCAGATTACTGTTACAGCTTACAGATAAAACTAAAAATTCACTGAATTTTTATTTAATGTCAATGTTTGTCTTTCAAAAAAGGAAAAAATCTCTGCAAATATTTTCCATTTCCAACTTTTTCTTGCAAATCCAACCTCCAAGATTATTAACACGTAGTCTTTTTGACAGGCAAACAATTTGCGTACTGTACTTTATGAGACAGGTCAAAACAAAATGCATGTCAATTCCAGCTCTGTAAATCTGCCCTTGGGAATGATAAACACGAATTTTAATATTATATTCTAACCCCAACTGGAAACGTGATCTATTACTGCAAAAAAGCATGGAATGTTCGTCTTATGCGAGAAAAATTGATGAAACTGAAAACACTGTAGTCGTTTTGCCCCGTAATTCGCGTAATCCTATACGTGGGTCAAGTTATAATTAGGAAGAATTACAGATGGAAGTGAAAAAAAGGAGCACGTTAGAGCAGAAAATGTAAAAAGAAATGTACCCAAAAAGAAAAAAAATTGGCAAAGTCTAAACGAAGATCTCCTGTGGAGAGTAAATTATGTGTCTGAATACGCCCATTAATGAAATATGCTTAAGTGATGGGTGAAATGCAGTTATTTTAAATTAATTTGAATTAATTTGTGTGGTGGATGGCTCAAAGCACCAATCTTCAATAAATAGGCGCTTCAAATAGGAAAATCTATGTAAATAATAGCGAAAGTATTCTAGGAAGATAAAAAGTGTTTCATTGAGAATGTATGACTAAGCGGAAGCCATTTCGCATAAAATATATGCACTTGGGTAGCCGATTAAGCATTTACGACCACTTTATATTCGGAAAAAGGATAGATGATTTCGATCCAGAATTTACTGTTGTCCACCATTTATCATAATTTAACAGAACATGAGGTGACATTTTCAGATAATCCTTTAGGTTGTTTAAGTGTT
The DNA here is from genome assembly GCA_900708905.1 of Hymenolepis diminuta. Lineage (NCBI taxonomy): Eukaryota > Metazoa > Platyhelminthes > Cestoda > Cyclophyllidea > Hymenolepididae > Hymenolepis > Hymenolepis diminuta. The sequence continues at coordinate 1,120,585 of CAADRB010000059.1, read as the reverse complement.
TTCTTCAGAATTAAATTTGTCTAGTCTCTAATGTTGCCCGAAGATAAATTGGATTGTTCATACCATTATCAGGATTGAGGGTAATAATTTCACAAAAGACTTATTTTTGCTGATATCCAGGTTGATTAACTTTCATGCTCTCACCCTTTTACTAACCAGTATTAATCACTATGACTGATTAATTTAATTAATGTACGTGAGTCGTCGCAACATGATCATGTGATATTTGGCTCGGAAGACGGTCACAAAGACTATGCTGCCACTTTCGGATATACTATTCGTTTCCAGAATCAATAAATATTTACCTGAAGAAAATAAAAGGAAGACCATCCGGATCAGATTAGAAAGTTTAATTACGTAATCAATAATATCATTTTGTAAATTACTGTTAAAATTTATTCCCAAATTTCAACAGCAATATACATTTAGTTCATTTTTATCTTCTACCTCTGATTATCTACGTTTATGTATCTAGTAAGAGAACTTAAACACCGAACCGTATTCCCAGTCCCTTTGGTAGGATCATATTTTCGAATGGAACTAGAAAGGATATTCGTTGTTGAGAGATTGATATTAAAGATGTGATTATAGGTTTTATTTACAAGTTATCTTAGCATGTTCCAAGTCTGAGGTTATAAGGTAGATGTCTATTAGTGAACAAAGGATGATTGGAATGATCAATGATACTGTTCAACACAATAATCAATAAAACAGTGACATGGTGCGGGTTTCTTAACTAATGATGCTCCAGAATGCAAAACCGTTACCTAATATGAATGTTAAAAGCATTGTCTTTATGTTTGAAGAATATCACGAGAAAGAGGCGAGAATTGAAATGCGAATACTGAGGGTAGGAATTAGCGGATTCAAAATCAATAAGTGACAAATAAGTGCCCGATATAAATTGTAGCCAGAGAATTTTCTGCTTAATTATTTTTTGTTCACAGAGAAAATATGAACATAAGCTAATTAAACATACTTGTAATTCCCCCATTTGGTGTAAGAAGTCATTCATGTTGGATAACTAGTAAAGTATTCTGAAATTTAAACGTAATTTTCTCCGTTTACCTTATAAGCCGGTAAGGTACCACAATTAATCAACGCCTCGCTAAGGAATCGCGTTAATTTTATCATTTAAATACACTATGATAGCTTAATTTTCAATTTCCCTTAATTTTCCGCGTGCATATTTTTCGCTGACGACGAAAATAATTTAGGTCACGCGCTGTAGGAGTAGAAAAGAACTGAAATAGCTTTCTGCATTACTTTTTTCATTCAGTGATAAAAATAAAAGTGAATATAAGCCAAACAATAGGAATGCAAGAGATATAAATTAGAAATTTCTTAAAGCAAACGTAAGACTCTTTTATCAAAAATCTCCAGACACAACATTTTTAATTAAAATCTTAGGGTTTATCTAGTTATTCCATAATTGAGAGAGCAATCTGAGGGCACCAAATTAACCACGTTGTTTAATTGGTTGGATTCTTAAAGTGAGCTGTAATTCGCAATAGTGAAAAACGATGTATCCTCTCACGGGCCATCAGAAAGAATTGGTCAGGAAACGTATGTTTTATACCAAAGCAAAGCATAATTTATATGTCCAGGTATGGTTCACAGACTAATTCAAAAAGGTTTTAAAATTTTATTCATTAGAAAGTCCACGAATTTGGTTAGATTAATGAAAAAATAGCATTTTGAAAAAAACAGAACTTATATTGTTTATCGAAAAATCAAGTAATATCCAAATAGGACTTAGCAATTTAATAGAAAACTAGTTATACATACTCTTGTAATTAAAACGCAAGTGGGCATTTGAGTCACTCAAATAAATTTCCACTTTCTTCAAAAAAAGCTAAAAATTTTGTTCTAAACACCTGGATGGGAAACTTCAACTGTTTCCTCTATTTGGCGCTACTTGCGAGTATTTCTCATTTGTAGGTTTTCTAAATATTTTCTTCCCCTCCATAATTGCGAGACTATTTGAGCATTCATATTGTTATTTAAGAGAAGCCGTATGTCATTATCAAGCCCGTATTCTAGAAACGTGAATGTAACGATTGTCTGTTTTCCCAAAAATAGTTCGAACGATAGTAATAGGGACGACATAGAAATAAATTCAAATTGTAATGCTTCTAGTGAAAATATGAGAAAGAAGTTGTTCTTAAAACTGTTTTTTGGGAATCAAAATAGTAAATCAAAGCAAAATCTTCCGAAGAAATAAAATATTCACAAGGAAGTTACTGGAACTATAAATACAATCTTAAAAAAGACGAAGCTCAGATCCTTTTTGGAAATATGCTTTTTTAAATTAAATCTGACCATACGATTTTAATTTAAATAAAAAAATTAAATTTCAATGGTTTCATGAGAAAGAAGTACCGCACGATCAAAATATTGAACAATATATAGGGTAAACTGGGTGAAGAGGAAAGATTTTTGCTCAATTCCCAATATATTTCAGAGTGATATTCAAAGACTACTTGTACAAAATTGTTACCAGAAGCTAATATTCTGAAGAATATATTAAAAGTATATGTCCTTTTATAACTTTAATTAAATTAATTCAAATATTCACTTTCGAAAAGGGGAGGACCAATTTCTGCAGAGGGTGATTGACTGGTTCAAGGTCAATAAATGTTCGATAAATTTAAACACCACGTGTTCTAGGAGAGATATGTACGCATGGTTCTTATGACATGAGGAGCAGATCTGCTGTTATATGCAATGAAAAAGACCTCGAAAAGTCAAAAAGAGCCCAATTGAGAAACATTAGTCCTGCTCGTAAGCGATTACTGATTCGGACACCAGAGAAATGCGAAGAAGATTTCGATAATGCTGCTCAAAAACTGAAGCCAATCGGATCTAGAATGGCAGTTGAAATTCTGAGAGCTAACTCTTCTTTATGTTTTCAATTCGTTGAAAAAGCTTCTCGAATTTCAAATTCAGTCGGGATTGGTAATATCCTGGATCTTGAAAACAACCATGTTTATCTTTACAAACAGAAAAAGTTAGACGAGAACACTAAGCGTGAGTTGTCAACTTTGGATGAGAACCCGACTGAAAGCTTAGCTAAAGCAGTAGCCGTGTGCGCAGTCTGTCCCACTGACACTCAAACCTGTCAGTTCTGCGTTAGTACGACGCCAACATCTGCTCCTCTGAAAAAAACTGTCACATGTTATGATAATTACCATCATCATGCAGATTTCCTCAAACAAGATTTACCATGCTGTATTCAGAAACTATTCGATGAACCAGCTGAATTGCATCTTGGGGTTCACTATTTAAGACCTATTGTCGATTGCCCGATTAAAATTCGTTATATTGCAGTGAGATCGGATGCAATAGTTATTAAAAGACAATTTAGAAAACTCAGATGGGGAGAGAAGTTAATGCGGAAGCTCAGACACATGTAACCATCGAAATCGTCCTTATTTTCGTTTTATCATTTTGATCTCTCTTAATTTTGTTTAATTTATTTTAAAATTTAACTTATTTTCACAAAGGAACTTTTATTGTCACGTTTAATTTGCGCAAGTGAGTGAGTCCTTAAAGTCGTAAAACACGATAATGTTAAATGGATAATCAATTGACTTATTCGAAGTACTTTCAGACAATTTCAAGTAATTTAATTGGAAGTGCCAAATTAGCAATTAAAATTCATTTAAAAGAGTTTTGGATTAGAAATACATCTCTCTGTAAGCTGTTAAAGCGAATATCAAAATCTTAATTACACATATTCTAATTTTCCGCATTATTATGAGAGTTTTGAAATATGAAATAATAAATATTAATGGAAAATTTTTAGAACTCCTTTTAAAACATTAAAACATCTATTATTAACATTATTTTTCTTCTATGACAATGCTCTAAAAAAGATGAAAAATCACGTAGAAATAAAACCTTCGATAAATATGAATACATGATATATTTATTTGAAATTAAATATTAAAAATAAAATGTTTTCTATAAAATGCCTTTGTGTCAACTTACCAAACCATAAAAAATATCCAGATATTTCCTTGAGAATTCTGAAGCGTCTCATGGAAGATCCAATAAAGCCTAAGACACAAAGAATTGAAAATGATTTTGCATTCATGTGATGCACTGTAAGTGTGTGGATCCCAACTTCATGATTGGTCAACGAGCTAACCAATAAGGCACGTTAGATCACACACTGACGCACGTAAGCACGCGAGCGGAAAATTGTGCAATTGTGACCTTTCTTTCTATCGCATTCCTCGTGCAACTGCTTTTGCTTCCTATTGTGGCAGCGTTTTCTTTCTCTCATGTTTTTTCGTCCGTGTTGCTACAATAACAACAAGATTTACGCAATCAGATACCTAATGAAGTAGGAATGTTTTTGCTGCGCAGACTATTTCTTATTTCTACTCAGTCCGACCTCAATTACCACTTTTCAGATTTAGTTGTTTCCAGCGATTTAATTTACAAATTATTTTGCTTGCAACGGGTAGATAAAAGTAGATAAATAGAGTATGTACGAGATAATTTTTTCTGAACTTTAACACATATTCCATACAGAGCGAATAAACAAGTCTGCCATCGACAAGACGATGCTTTGGCAATTAGTACGCAGTTATGTGAGACTTTGTTGTTTTTAAATTAAAGTAAATAAACAATTTTGGAGGTTTAAAACTGTTGACTGCAGTCGCAAAATTTCAATATTTTAATATCTTTGAGTCGGAGCAATTTTGTATTAGTTTAATATTTAATTACGTAATTCGGAATCATTAGGCTAGATCAGTGATCCAAGATCTGCATTAAAATATAATAATAATGGGTAACTTGACTAGTTTATTTTATGTTATCATATGAGTGACCGCATATGAGCTGAAGTGGGCCGAAATTCAGTGGTGAAGAGATCTAGCATTTAAAAATGTGGCGAATCAATAGGTGTATTACTCTAACACAAAAATCATTCACGACGAAGAAATTTGCAAGCACAACTAACTGATGTTGATTATTATCCTTATTTCATATTCCTAAAGTAGTACTGATTTTGTCAGAGAAACAACTCTTCTTCACCGTATACCATTTATTTGATTGCAAAAGCAATGCCGATGGATGATAATACATTAACGTTTGACTACCTCGAAGAAAAATATTGATAACTAATTAGTTTCAAATAAAATAGTACGTTTTCGTCCAGTGAGAAGTGGAAAAAGTTCTCCTAAAAAACCAAAATATTGTTTAACGCAAACTTAAATCAGCCTTGTTGGACAGTTATATTGAAGTCGTCATTCGGCAATCAGGAATAATTTTTATAACAGTGCTAATGATGCTACTGCCTACTGATATTAAGTGCCACACTCCTGGCATCTTTATGCAGTTAGGGTAATTAACAAATACTGCATTCTTTATGATTATGATATTTCAAAGACGATAATTTTACTATCAAACATATGAGATTTTTTCTCAATTCATAGTGAAGTAAAAATAAATCAAATAGGATCCGTTACACAATAAAAGCTCAATGTTATTTGTCACCGAAATCTAAAAATTTTATTTTCAAGGGTGAATTTCGCACGTCTTCCAAGTCAGAGATAACGAGATCAAATCCAATAGCCAGCCAAACAAGTTAATTTCGCTCAGTTCGAGGGGTGGTAAAATGCGAGGTTCTCTAGAATACCTTCCCTTTGCTAAAGTTAAGTACTGATGAACTTGAATTGGAAGATACGAATATTAAATCGATGATATACTTTTCCAATTTTGCGATAAGTTCATATCAAATACACAATTATGGCAGGAAAATACAGATTTCTAGAATAAGTTTGCTTAGGGAAGGTAAAGTAGAATTGAAGTTTTCCTTCTTGAAAGCCGTTTCACATGGTTCCAGTAGCCGATTGCAACTTTTAAGAGCAGGGGTTTTTCTTTCATGTTTTAAAATTTTAATAATCCCGCATTTTACAAATTCATTCGAATTTATATGAGAGCATAAAAAATGTACATCTAAATTTACCAAACTCAAAATTATAAACATGTTAGTTGGTAAAAGCTGAGATTTGCATTTGGCATAATGATTTTATAGCTTTATCCTGTGTAGCATTTAAAAATTTTACTGATATGTTAATTATAATTATTAAATACAAGATTTTACTACCAGTAATACTAATTTATACTTTTTCGAGAGAAAGGTTTCAATGAATAGAAGATTAAAACATTTTAAGGATGATTAGCGGAATTTTTAAAAGAAGAATAATGAAATTAAGTACACTTCTACTAATCCTTTGCGTATGCACCCATTTTTAAATTAATATCGGTAAGAAGATAGTGATGAATAATTTCAAAACAATCGACATTTACTATTTTCGGTACGTAAAAATGGATAAATAACACCGATGTAGTAATTTCTGCATATACAATTTTCTGGACGAAAGGATCAAGTTCGTAGCTTAAAAGTACTATCGATAAAGTAAACATTTTAGGTCCTCATTAATGTAAGCTTAGAGATATCAACAATTTCCCTCGTATAAGTATCTTTTATTTAAGCTTTCCCCCAAATTATGCAGATAATATTGAAAATTTAAATAGGATCCATATCACATTACTTAAATTCAAAAATGTATAAAAAACAAAATTAAAAGAATAGGCAGAATAAGCAAGGAAATAAAGGACGCAATTCATAATTCTCCATTTCAGAGGCACGATTTGTTGATGATTGCCAGTCTATAATTATCATCATTATGATCCGTCGCCGTCTGCAAAACTATGATCTCGCATAATATGATACGATTTAATTTTTTACAATTAATTTTACTTTTTACAAATTAATGATGTAGGAAAGAATAGTCCACCTATTTTTTACTCAGTGAGACCACTTTTAACTTGTGTCTTTGATGGTCTCGAAAATATTTAGGTCAATTTACTTACACAACTAACCAAAGTTGTATAAAAACAAAATAATATGACTGTTTCATCTTCAATGTGAATTAGGTCACTGGTTCGACGTAAATCTCGAGGAAAAACAGATGTTTTACTTCCATTTTTCCATTTCATTTTAAGAGAGATCAATTCGGTAAAAAAATCTGTTTATAGTATTAGAAGAAATTTATTTTCAAGCCAAACTTCTTTTTTTCTTCAAATATTGCAGTACTATCACATCTGGTTCTATTTTGTATGCAGTTCCTTTTGAATGAGCTTTCAAAAAGAAAGACGTATTCACAGAAGTTTTTCCTGATTCTGGATAAACAAATTTTTTTAATATTGCTTTTCTGATTTGAGTAATCAGCAATCAGCAAGTCATTTTCATCAAAGGAACAAATTTAAATCAACAGCTCAAATACGGGTTGTTAAATAGGAATATTATGACCTTCATAGCTTTTTTTAAGGGAAGTCATATTTCGAAGCAAATTAATTTTAGATTAGAACGAGAATCAACGAGATAGTGAATGAATTAACAGGATTAGTTGCATACGGCTTGGACGCACACACATGTCTTCTTTTGTCTCTAAACTAATCATAGTTAAATAAATTATGTAAACTTAATAAATATTTAGGTTAGAAAAGAACCATGAAAGGGCATGTGAATTGGACCATATAAGAAAAAGGAAAGAATAAATTTGTTCAGGCATTTGTCCTCATCATTAATTAGTATTATTTCTTTTTTGTTCATTGTATAGATATTAAAATAACATTGATTGTTCAGAGAGGAAAGTGAACTTCGGACATTTAGATCTTGAAACTAACGATTTCTACACAAGGTAAGCCCAGCTTTGTACCTCATATATTAAGGGCTTGAGATTTGTAAGTCCTTATTCTAACAATTCCTAATAACTGATTGCAATAATCTGCTAGTTTGATGGACTTAGCATCCATGACTACTGTTCATAATTTATTGGCCATCTGATTTATTTGACTATAATGCAATAGCAATCCTGAGTACAGTTTCTTTAGGAGTTGAACAAATCTGGCCAAATATGTCCTCATCGAAATTATGACCATCCTGGATTTAATATTTAATAACAGCCTCCACGGAGAGAGACGTTAAAGAGTTGGAATGGACACGCGTATTAGACAATTAGTAATGAGCGAGAGGAGAAAGGAGGAAGGGGTAAAAATACGAATTAAAAGTAAAGGTGAAGACGTCAGTACTGAGTGAGGAATATCTAGATAGTGATGACCAGGCAAAATGAGATATGATGAGGTGATTGACCGATTTTGCGCTCTTAGTTCGTTCACAGTTAGTACGGATTAATGAGTTACTTGATGCGTAGTACATAGAGAGACTTAAACAGGTTTGTGAATCAGGGCGCGAAGGCACTGGAAGTACATGATTATGCTAATTTCATTTTCTACTACGTCCCCTTTTCTCCTCTCTTCTTTAAGTGCCTAACATATTCACGAATCCACTCAACTATGGAACTTTCCATTTGGAAAAGATAATTCTATCCTGTTGACACTAGGGAGATTATTAGGCTTTTGTAGGCGAGTTGTCTCTAAATTTAATGTGGTGGCTCATAAAGTAGCTTTGCTGACGAGAGAAGTGCTATTGTATAACTTTTGCCTAAATGGATATGGACTAGCCATAATTTATATATTTATACGTATAATGATTAAACAAGTCAATAAATTAACTTTGCATAAACTTTGATTTAACACATGGGCGTTTACCAGTTTCTTTCAAAATCTCTAAACTGGTTATCCCTAATTCTCTATTTACGTGAAAATTGTGTACTTTAGTAGAGGAGTTTTGACTATCCATATATTCATAAATATCACCTCATATTTCTTATTTGCCGTACTACTTGGTTAATTGCACTTGCTACGAGAAGAAGTTTGTGAAAGAAATTGAACAATTAGTGCTTTACATGAAAGTAGAATGTCATGCCATTGTTCCTGCCTTCAAATAATTAGAAAATTGCCAATTTCTTTTCCTTTACCAATAAAATTGTTTTTCCTACCAATGCTAGGTATTTTGATGTTGGATATTTCGAATTCCAGGAATGTCTTAAACCTCGGCCAATGATAACCTCTCAGATATCTTTCTCAAGAACAAGTAATTGAAATCGAACACGTTTATGAAGAAAAGAATCTGATAAACAGTGAAAACTAAAAATACGTAAGATGTTTTAAGTTGAGCTGATAATATCAACCTCCGATAGCAGTCGAAAATTGCAACTAAATGTAGGTAAATAAATCTAAGTAAAAGTAATAAATATTTACTTTTTCTCTTTACGAATCAATGAATGCAAATATTATAAGGAAAATTAATGTGCAATATGATTTCATTTGAAATCAAAGATTGAGACAGAACTAGGTATCATTGAGGGAAAATTGATGAAATTCAGATACATAGTTCTATCTTAAAACGACTGTTCCGTTATTATATTTCATCTACCGCCTTTATATTAGACACTCGACCGAATTTGAGGTGAGATGAGAATCTTGGGTTAAAGATAGAAGTGACCGACAAAAACAGCGCCAACCAATCGATGTTAGCGGACTCAAAATGAGAATTATGATTTGAATTAATGTCTGCAATCCATAAGCAATAGTAGTCAGTTCAGTTGATTCTTATCACATTTTTTGAATAACCCATCTTCACCATCAGTCATAGTGAATAAAATCATACCCACCAAATGTCTAGTAGAAAAATTTGTATTAGTAACGGACACAATAACAACCGATTGAAAAGAAAGCAAGATTAGCACATTTGAATTTACTACATTACGAGAATTAAAGCACCTCAAGAATGTATTAATTCAGGTACTATTCTATATAAACAAATGAATGTAGTAATAT